>JAZAVI010000052.1:320000-367500 GCA_036326025.1 Chrosomus eos
GATCCGATCCGATGTCGTTCCTGATCAATCAAATCCGTGTGTTTGTTCAGAGGGAAAAGACTTGAAGATCAAGACCAAAGCAGAGAAGTGCAGTGATGAAGAAATGCATTTAAAGAGAATCCGTCGTCACATTCACACTGGGATTCATATGGACATTTCTGTGTAATGTTCTCCATCTAAACTTGACTTCTAATATTACGGCCAATATTTCTGTGTTTAATTGAAGGTCTGAGAATGAGTTTCTAGAAAGCAGAAGACTTTACTGACTGACTGAATTCACAAACTCTACTTGTTATAGGTGGGGATTTCAGTGTTGTGATTGACAGTAGCGCTCTTGATAAATGTCCACAGGTGACTCTCATCACTTCATTCAGAATATAAACCATTCCTGGAGAGACTTGATGTGACTGATGACGTCTGGAGGAGCAAATTCACTGATACTAAAGCTTTTACCTGGAGAAACAAGAGCGCTTCTCATTTCTCTCATATAGACTTTTAGCTGATCTCTCAATCTATTGATCTTCACAATATTTACTTGATATTCTTCAACTCCACTTACTGACTGTAAGGCTATCTATATATAAACTAAGCTCTCTGTAAGCACTTATTAAACCAGCAGAACTTAAATACTCTTATTTCTCACAATGACATTAAGCTTCACATTAAATATTCGTTAAGCATTATTGTAAGAAAGCTGTAATGAACGCTCTTTTAGTAATAATTGTGAGTTAGTAAAATGTGATATTGGTAAATTGATGAGAAAGTAAGTGAGTAAAACTGAGGAAGAAGTAATGAATGAAACTTCTGCTCTTATGATCACAGACTCCTGGAAATCTCTCAGATGATCAAACTGTTTGCTTCATAAATGATAAACCAGCTTGATGATATTTACAGATGTAAAGCTGAAGATCGGAGCAAGATGAACAAAACTCTGCATGATTCTTCAGCTTAGAGAAGTCTAACGCTGTTATTATAGCTATTATTATATAGTCTAACGCTGTTATTATAGTTATTATTATATAGTAATATTGTAATGCTTTGCTGGCTGGGGTTTCAAAAGCTACCCTAAGTAAACTACAGTTGGTACAAAATTCGGCTGCTAGGGTTCTGACTGGGACCGGTGCAAGGGAGCACATCACACCTATCCTGGAAAAATTACACTGGCTTCCTGTTAGTTTTCGTATTGATTTTAAAATTCTCATGCTCACCTATAAGGCCTTGAATAACTTGGCCCCTCAATATTTATGTTAGCTCTTAACCCCCTACACTCCTACACGTGCTTTACGATCTTCTGAAGCTGGTCTTTTAACTGTCCAAACAACACGGCTAAAAACTATGGGTGATCGGGCTTTTTCTTCTTTGGCTCCTAAATTGTGGAATTCCCTGCCCTCAGAATTAGGAATGCAGAATCCCTTATAGTTTTTAAATCGTCCCTTAAATCGTCTTCTATTTTTATTGCTTGTTTAGTTTTTACTGCTTAGACTGTTGTGCATCTTTCTAATTTCATTATTTTTATGTAAAGTGCTTTGAGATGCTACTTTTAAAGGCACTATATAAAAATAAAGTTTATTATAGTCTAACGCCATTATTACAGCATTTCTGAATTTAGAGATTGAGGAAGTGATGATGTCACACACTCAGTGTACAGTAGGAGGCGCTAAACATCCTTCACCACAGAATTAAACCCGCCAGAAAACTAAATGAAGAAGAAGAAGAGAGATGATGGGCGGGGTTTATTTGTTGTTCACCTGAGGCCTCTGCGCATGCGCATTCTAAGGAAACACATTTGTGCAGAAACCGAAAGTAAAGAAGATCATTAGGAAATGTAAATTCACCTTCAGAAATCTTGAAACAGACATAAATATCACATCACGGTAAGATCATTTCTCTGCTTCTGATATCATGTCATATTATTGTACAATGTTTTGACATCGCTATCATATTAAACTCGATCTTCGAGTAGGCTATATTAGCATATTTTATAGTGTTGTGACGCATGTAGCAACTAGTTCATCTTCAGGATTATAATAATATCGAGCTCTATGGATTCTGCTTTTAACTGAGATTAATTAATGGATTCTTTACAATCTGAAATAAACAGAGGTAGAAATGTAAACATTTAAAGTAAATACTACACACTTCCGGGTTTCTGTTGGCCAGATTCACAGACGATCAGCTTTAGTGAGAAGATTATGACAAACACATGTATTTTTGATGGCTATAAAAACGCCTATCAATGTAGCTGGTTTGTGTTATTTAGAGCAGTGCTTCTCAATATTTTTCCAATAATGTACCACCCAATCAAAGTGTTTTGAGCTGTGCCTTGCCACTGACATCGGTCGACTCATCAAGCGACTCAAACAGCTCCTCATCCACACCAGTTTGGCTTTAGATCAGGGGCCTGTTTCAATAAGGAGGTTCAACCAACTCTGAGTTAAAACTTGAACTCTGAGTTGACTTACCCTGAGATGGGAAACTCTGAGTTTTCGGTTACAGAACAACTGAAATGAGTTGGTTCAATCAACTCTGAGTGACTGTGAACAAGATGCGTTTAGCAACTCAGCCATGGTTTAAATTCACCTAAATGGTGTTTTAGACGGCAAGCTGTAGTCTCGCGCTGAAGTCTCGCTCCTCCCACCTGGACACTATTTCCCTTTCCCTGCTCATAGTCCCTGCTACAACTGAGTTCCCACGCGAGTCCATGTGGGAGGAGCTAGACTTCAGCGCGAGACTGCAGCTTGCCGTCTAAAACACTATTTAGGTGAATTTAAACCATGGCTAAGTTGCTAAACGCATCTTGTTCACAGGTAAGGCCCCTGTTCATGTTGGACAGACATTTTAATCGCATTTTGTGTCTGTTAAGAGGCACAAAAGTCACTCTTTATGTTATGCCCCCAGAGCTGCCGTTTTAGCTGAGTGGGAGCTCTGGGCATTCGCGGTCGCAGCTCCGCGTCGCAAGCACCAATCCGGTTCGTTTTTTTCTATAGACAGTACTCACAAAGGTCTAACGATCAAGATTAACTTAAAAATTGCCCGGAGTTCTCCTTTAAGCGCGTGCACCACAACTATAAAAAGCCAATATGTGCGCTCCATTGATATTGGCTTTTTATAGTTGTGGTGCACGCGTCACCATGGCAACAGCGGCAGACAAAAAGAGGTGTTGGGTGTAATTAATTACCATCTAAATATTGTAATTTAATTAAAGGGATTACTCTTAATTCTTCTGTAATTTAAAATAAAATATGATGCAATTACATTAAATAGGCTATTGCATAGACTATAGACCAATTCAGTATAAAACAATAGTTGTCTTTTGTATCTGATTGTTAAACTGCATCGCTTGAATACATTGAGACTCATTATTGTGGAGGGAGAACAACTATTAATGATTATAAAGTGTAAAAGGCTCCATGTGTAAGCGTTCAGAGAGTTCTTCATCAATGTGAGGATCAGTTAGTGTGATATAAGCTCTGACACACAGAAGCTGTCAGTGAGTCTCTTTACAAGGACCCTCCTCAAACTGCTGCAACTACACAGTCTGAACACACACACACATCTCCACAATCTCAGTGTGTGTGTAGTACTGGGGTTTGATACTGTACTGGAATAATCTAAATGTTCTGTGTGATTTGTTCTCAGTGTTTCCATGCACAGATCTGAAGTCAGTTTCTCATTATGGAGAACAGAGAGAGCAGAGAGAGATCTTCATCTCCAGATCCCAGCTGTGTGTCTCTGAAGAGTGACAGATCCATGGAGAAGCCTCCTAAACTCAGTGATGAAGCAGTGACCTCTGATCCCAGTGATGAAGCAGTGACCTCTGACCCCAGTGATGAAGCAGTGACCTCTGACCTCAGTGATGAACCAGTGACCTCTGACCCCAGTGATGAAGCAGTGACCCCTGACTCCAGTGATAAAGCAGCGACCCCTGACCCCAGTGATAAAGCAGTGACCTCTGACCCCAGTGATAAAGCAGCGACCTCTGACCCCAGTGATAAAGCAGTGACATCTGACCCCAGTGATAAAGCAGCGACCTCTGACCCCAGTGATAAAGCAGTGACCTCTGACACCAGTGATAAAGCAGCGACCTCTGACCCCAGTGATAAAGCAGTGACCTCTGACCCCAGTGATAAAGCAGCGACCTCTGACCCCAGTGATAAAGCAGTGACCTCTGACCCCAGTGATAAAGCAGCGACCTCTGACCCCAGTGATAAAGCAGTGACCTCTGACACCAGTTATAAAGCAGCGACCTCTGACCCCAGTGATAAAGCAGTGACCTCTGACCCCAGTGGTAAAGCAGTGACCTCTGACCCCAGGTGAGTGTAAACCTGTAGTGGTGAATTAACTGTTTTACAGAAGTCAAAAACACTGAATTCACCAGGAAACGCAGCGGCAAAAGTTGAACTATTTTTAAAGGTGCCCTAGAATGGGGTTATTTTATTATTTTATAATGTTTCCTGGGTTGCCCTTATAATGTTAGTATGTTTTTTAGATCAAAAATAGTCATAATTTAGAAATAAAAGGCATTTTTCCTAGCCTGATTTTAGCCTCTGATTTGAACACTTTGTTTGAAGGGGCGTGGCTGCTGTGAGAACCGGCCACTGCTGTGATTGGCTGACCTGCTCGCATATGAAATAGCTACGTATTACATGTGAAACTGTCTCGAATACTTACTACAGCTGTTATATACGTTTTAACTAGGGCTGTCAAAATAACGCGTTAATTTCGATTAATTAATCTGAGAAAAAATAACGCGTTAAAAAAAATAACGCAGATTAGTCCATTCCGTATTGACCTTTGACCCAGAGCCGTTATAGCCCCAATTTGACTGTAAAATAAAGAAGGGAGACGAGAACGCGCTGCCTGGATCATTGATTTGAACATTTACTTATAAAAAACGGCTTGATGGAATTATTGATAAAAATAAAGTCATCTGCAATGTCTGCCGCAAGGAATTTGCATTTCACCGGAGTCCGTCAACTCTTACGCCGGTTTCACACTGCATGCGTTAGCAGCGCGTTAGCAGCGCAGGAACAGTGCATACGGTGAGTGGAAGCAGGACACGCGCGTTTTGCTTTCATACTGGCAGCGTTTGACGCGCGCGGCGTGTTTACAGACAAAGTACTCTATAATGGGTAAGTTGGCATTGCTTTATTTCGTTTTCAAATACAGTTAAGAGAAAAGACTTGTCAATAAGCTTATTTTATTAATTAATAGGCTATATTATATAACTTTTGGTTCATCTTTGTTTTTGTTGACTTTGTTTTCTTTTTAAATTGATGAAGCTCATTTGATTGCCTGTTTAAAACACAATAGATATCATCAATGCACTTTTGGGTAAAACTGCTGTGTATTTTGGCCATGATCAATGCATTGTCACTTTAATTCAGCGTAAGCCGCGCGTCAAAAAATAGACAAGACGCCGAAACGATCGCGGCACTGCTGCTCCTGCTACGCGCTGACGCGCCGCCTCTGCGTGCGGTGTGAATGCTCTAACCTGTTAACATGGGCGCCGAAAAAAATACGCGCTGCTTACGCCCTGCTAACGCGTGCAGTGTGAAACCGGCGTTAAAGGGTACCTATCATGGAATTTTGAAAATTACCTTTCATGTAGTGTGTAACATAGATCTAAGTGAACAAAAACATCCTGCAAAGTTTTAAATATGAAAGTTCACCGTATACAAAGTTATTGTCTCTCAAAAGTAAGAGTCGAACCTGAGTCGCTGATATGAATCGATAGACGAACGATGCACTTTCGTACGTCACTTGCACAAGTTATTTGAATTTGACACGCCCACTCAGTGCGCGCGCCGAGCAGACAGAGAAACCTGACAACATCATGTCGACGAGACTCTGTTCTGAAGTGCGAATCAAAAGCAAACTTTTTTTTTCACTGCCCAGGGACAAGCATGTGAAGACTCAGTGGCTAGAGTTTATATTTACAACTATACCACACAAGTATAGCCACCTTGAGCTGTGTTCGCGTTATTTTAATGACGATCGCTTCACAAACACAAATGCTGTGTGGATTATGGTGTATTCGCGAGTCGCCTGATACTGAAGGAACGTTCAATACCAAGTTTATTTGGATCAGCTTCCTCCTCCGAATCACAACCTGTAAGTACTATTAATAATTGTTGCTTTTATGTGTGTGTGTGTGTGTGTGTGTGTGTGTGTGTGTGTGTGTGTGTGTGTGTGCGTGCGTGTGTGTGTGAGAGAGTGAGAGTTACGCTCAGCAGCTTCTAGGTCTCCGATATCATTTTTTTTGTTTTTTGAAATATGTGAAATTATGTGAAGCGTATTGTAGTACTGCAGTGCTTTATCAATATGTTTAAGCTTTGGGCTAACGCAAAATATAAATGACTGCTTCATCTGACCAATCACCGCCGATTAGCGTCACGCAAAGAAGGGGTTTGGACAAATGAGTCGTCAAACGAATCATTAGGGAGTCGGTGAGCAAATCAGGTAAAAATAAATGCATATTATAAGACAACAAAAGTGTTTTTTGTCATTGCATGCATGTAAAACTGTTGTTGGGGACTCCCAGAACATTATTAGGAACATTTTAAATGCCATAATAGGTACCCTTTAAAGTATCACATCAATGCAAAGCATCCAGGAGTTAATGTTGATCCAGAGGTACGAGCTAGCACGTCCCGCCAACTCCAACGTCCCGCGGTCAACTTCATCTTCAACGGCGTGCGATCGAGCTCGCCACTGCTGTGCTCCGCTTTGGTCGACTCAGCAACAAAACGTCCTCGCGCAGCGCAAGCCATTGAAATAAATGCAGCACACTCCGCGTCCTGTCTGAAAGGGCCATTAGTGACTGAGAGTACTTGGTGTGATAATGTAATGTTAGTATTGCATGTCCGCTATGGCATGTTCATTTGTGGAATATGCAGTGAACATAGCCAAAGTTACAGCGCAACTGTAACGTTAACTACCCGCAAATTATAACCTGCAAACGTTAGCCCAGTGCATATCAACAACCGCTGATTACTGAACAGAAATCGTGTCAGATGGAGTGTCATACAAGTAGCCGTCTGTAAGGTTGAGGTTGTGCAATATTTACACTCTAAAGGCCTGTTCACACCGGGATGAATTTCGCGCGCGTTATTCGCCGACGTTTAACGCCTCGTGACTAAACAATGGGCGCCAATGTGAGTGTGCACACCGACGCGTAAAACGCCACGCGTAAAAGCGTCATTTTTTTTAAAACGCTTCGGGTTCGTTTTTTTTGTTTGACGCGCCGCGTCAAAAACTATCCGACCAATGAGATTGGCGCACGTGTCTGGAGCTTCTGAAGTTACAGTAAAACACAACTTGGGGGCGCTCAAACACAAAACGGTCTTGCCGAGCACACATACGTAATGGCGAAGAAGATATACAGCGTCTACACTCTGCCGGGAAGAAATAAGACAAGGAAGATGCAAGGCCAGATGAATGTAGAGCTGCTGGTCTTGTTTGTGTCTTTATAAAGAGACCCCAACGAGAATAAAGAACTATATGACAAACGCGACAAACTTGCTCTCTTCTTCTGAGTGACAAGCGAGTGTCAGAAGCACTTTGTGGACCGGGGTATTTCTGTCAGTCTTCTGTTAAAGGAGTGGTAAAACACGTTTTTTCGAAGGCTTGATTGTGTTTGTGGGGTGCACTGTAATATGTTCATTATTTTTCATATATTTTACCTTTATTCTACACTGCTCTGCCCCTCCTTGTAAAAACGGTCTGATGGTTTCCGGGTTCTATGAAGTAGTATTTCCATATTCGTTTTATAGAAATGTGTTGCTCACGTCACTACTATAAACCCACGTGACTGGCTGGTGGTTTCTGTGCACAGTGTGGAGATGCGACTAATCCATAATCAAATTCATCATCGATTACTTTCATTATCTATTATTATCCATTTGATCAATTAGTCATTGCAGCCCTACTTAAAATACATGAAACCGCAGACAGGAAAATGTATTTATTAGTGTTTTCTCTGGATCTGTAATTTCTCATTTGTCATCATGTAATTGTTCATGTTCTTAAATCTGTGCACTTGTGTTGTGTCAGCAGTGTGTATAGAGATGATCAGACTGGAGATCAGGATTCTCCTCAACCAGTGAATGATGAACTACAGAGAGTCAAAGACCGACTCAAAACCAGCATGAAGAACAAGTATGAGAGATTATTTGAGGGCCTGAATCTCCAAGAGACTGAAACCCTCCTGAACAGGATCTACACACAGCTCTACATCATAGAGGGAGAGAGTGAAGGAGTGAATAAACAACATGAGGTTTTACAGATGGAGAAAACAGCCAGAACACAACACTCACAAGACACTCCAATCTCCTGCAATGACATCTTTAAAGCCTCTCCTGAACCAGGACGCCAGGAGAAACAGCAGATCAAGACTGTTCTTACTAAAGGCATCGCTGGAATCGGGAAAACCGTCTCTGTGCAGAAGTTCATTCTGGACTGGGCCGAGGGCAAAGACAATCAGGATGTAGATTTCATGTTTGTGCTTCCATTTCGAGAGCTGAACTTGATCCGAGATCATCAGTACAGTCTTCACAGACTTCTGCTGGACTTTCATCCTGAACTTCAAGATCTGGACTCAAAGATTTATGAGGAGTGTAAAGTTGTGTTCATCTTTGATGGTCTGGATGAAAGCAGAATCACACTGAGTTTTTCAGGCAAAAAGAAAGTTTCTGATGTGACTAAGACTTCATCAGTGGGTGTGTTGATGTCAAAGCTCATGAAAGGAGATCTGCTTCCCTCGGCTCTCATCTGGATCACCTCCAGACCAGCAGCAGCCAATCAGATCCCCTCCAAATACATCCACCGTCTGACAGAGATTCAGGGATTCAATGAGCCTCAGAAGGAGGAATATTTCAGGAAGAGAATCAGTGATGAGCATCAAGCCAGCAGAATCATCTCACACATCAGAAGAGCAAGAAGCCTCCACATCATGTGCCACATACCCGTCTTCTGCTGGATCTCCTCCACTGTGCTTCAGAAGCTCCTGGAAGAAGATCTGAGTGCAGAAATCCCTCAAACTCTGACTGAAATGTACATCTACTTCCTGCTGATTCAGATCCACATGAGGAATCAGAAGTATGAAGAGAGAGATCCAGAGAAACTCCTGCGCTCCAACAGAGAAGTGATTGTGAAACTTGCTGAAGTGGCTTTCCATCAGCTGATGAAGGGCAATGTGATGTTCTATGAGGATGACCTGATTGAGAGCGGCATAGACGTCACTGACGCCTCAGTGCATTCTGGGATTTGCACTGAGATCTTTAAGGAGGAATCTGTGATTCATCAGAGGAAAGTCTACAGCTTCATTCATCTGAGCGTTCAGGAGTTTCTCGCTGCTTTCTATGTGTTTTACTGCTATTTAATCAAGAACAAGGAACCACTGGAGTTATTGATGATCAAGAAACCACTGCAGCTTCTGCGTAGATTCAGATCTGATGAAGACTCTCTGTATGATCTACTAACATCAGCAGTAGATAAAGCCCTCAGGAGTGAGAATGGCCGGCTGGATCTGTTCCTGCGGTTCCTGCTGGGCGTCTCACTGGAGTCCAATCAGAGACTCTTACAGGATCTACTGACACACACAGAGAACAGCTCAGAGAACATCAGGAGAATCACACCATACATTAAAGACAAGATTAAGAGTAACATTGATGTTAATAATGACCTGTATGTAGATGAAATTGATATGAAATACAAAGAAAATAAAAAACTAGCTGATCTCTCAGCGGATCAATCCATCAATCTGTTCCTCTGTCTGCTGGAAGTGGAAGATCAGACTCTGTCCAGAGAGATTCAGGAGTTTGTGAAATCAGACAAACACTCAGAGGAGGAACTCTCTCCGTCTCACTGCTCAACAATCTCCTACATGCTTCAGATCTCAGAGGAGCCGCTGGATGAGCTGAACCTCAAGAAATACAACACATCAGCTGAGGGTAGAAGAAGACTGATACCAGCTGTGGTCAACTGCAGAAAAGCTCTGTGAGTGTTTCATCATTAATAGCTGAAGAATCCTTTAATAATGCATCTTACATCTTTACAGGGTCATGACATGAGTTTTACATTACTGTAATATATTCCTCGAGGTTCATTTATACTAGTGGTGCCAAACTCAGTTCCCTAGAGCACAGGTTTACAAACCCTGGGTCGCCAGCAGGATTCAAGGAAAATAGAGTTACATTTAATATAAAATAAAAATAATAAAATCATAGTCTATAGTCCTGTATGAAAAGAATAAATATGCTTAATATATTTGACTTAAATAATGAACAGATTAACAAAACAAAAGAAGAAACTGTGCCAGTATTCTGCTGAGTTTGGGTCATTTCTGTGAGGCGCTCCACAAACAAGGAAACCGAGACGACAGAAAACACTTCCTGTTTGTTTTATTTATTATGTAAATATTTCAGTAAATATGTCCCCACACCTGGGTCGATATTGTTCCCAGCACTTTCTGAAGCATCTCGCAGCACGGATGTAACTAATACAAATTAATAAAACATCTCTGGTTAACTAGTAGTGCATTAATTTAGCATTGTATAGCACCCCCCCCCCCCCACACACACACACACACGTTGATGACATCAGCGCCGACACAGCGCAGTTCTGTCACTACGCATCACAATCTGATTGGCTGATAACACACGCCAGTCAAAGTTATGATCAAATGGAAAATAGCGGCTTCAACAGAAGGTTAGCTACGCTACTAGTGCTGGTCCACGGAGCTGCGTTTAGATGACATATGGAAAATACAGCTCAGACTCACAGAAATAACCGTAACGAGCTGAAATAGACAGGAACAGAATTAAGATACATTCAGACAGACATTCATTTAATTTAATTGTGAACATTTCTTTATTTTATTTTTATTTTGAGAGGTCCAGCAGAGAATGGAATCTGTGGCCTTCTCTCGCTATTATAATATCAGCCTCTCTTCAGTCGCGCTTACCGCAAACTACAACACAGTTTACAGTTTTCATGTTTCTCATATACATCAAAATCAACAGTGTTCAACAGATTTAACAAAAAAACATTTTACATGAATGGAAAAGAAATATGAACAGAAGCATGAATATGAACATACCTGCAGGAATAAAGAGAAATGAATGAAAACGAGCTGTAATCTGTGTGGAGGCCCCGATAGAGAGAACACAGATAGACTACACCGATGACATGAAAACGCACATTCACATTTGTTGTCAAAACAACTTCTGGTGCCCATGGCCCGACACTATGGTGTGAGTGAGGAAAGCCTGTCAGCAGAGCTCTATCAGGTGCGGCGGCTTCTGCAAAGCAAAGAAGAACAGGGCCATGCCATCCACAGCACACAGGAGTTCCTATCCTTAATGCGGCCATATAAAGATGCATTTATGGACCTGTACAAGTTAATATGCATAGCCCTGACACTCCCTGTCACATCAGTGAGCTGTGAACGCAGTTTCTTAAAGGGTACCTATCATGGAATTTTGAAAATTACCTTTCATGTAGTGTGTAACAGATCTAAGTGAACAAAAACATCCTGCAAAGTTTTAAATATGAAAGTTCACCGTATACAAAGTTATTGTCTCTAAAAAGTAAGAGTCGACTCTGAGTCGCTGATATGAATCGATAGACGAACGATGCATTTTCTCTAACTTTCGTACGTCACTTGTACAAGTTATTTGAATTCGACACGCCCACTCAGTGCGCGCGCCGAGCAGACAGAGAAACCTGAAAACATCATGTCGACGAGACTCTGTTCTAAAGTGCGAATCAAAAGCAAACTTTTTTTTTCACTGCCCAGGGACAAGCATGTGAAGACTCAGTGGCTAGAGTTTATATTTACAACTATACCACACAAGTATAGCCACCTTGAGCTGTGTTCGCGTTATTTTAATGACGATCGCTTCACAAACACAAATGTGAAAAACACAAGTGTGTATTCGCGATAGGGGTGTCAAAATTAATCGTTTCTTCGATGCACCGCGATGCAGACGAGGACGATTCGGTTTCGGTTCAGTAATAGACCATAACCGGTTATAATGTACTGACGCTTTTCTGACGCCATTTAACGCGCATGTGCTTTGTCGCGGTAGCAAACACTGCTGGCAGAGGGAGACGAGACGCGAGTGCGAGTAATTAAACATTCCTACATATGAGCATGCAAGTTACATGCGCTTCTTGAGGCACACACGCAAGGTCTCGCTCTCTCCGTGCACGCGCTCACAGTTTGAACATACATTCACGTAGCCTTTCGAAAACCGGGACGTTCAGTGTCCCGGGAATCGGGACAAACCGGGACAGATGGCAACCCTTCGATGGTCAAATTACACTTATTCTGTGTTATTTCGCGTGATTATGGATGATCGTCTTCAACAGCGGACTCGGTGACGGTTGATGTGCGCATCTCCAGGGTAACATACACTGATGAATGAGCGCTGCTTTTAATGAACATTTCTTTAAAACAAAATTATTTTGAAAGAATTTAATTTTCTTAATGGCATAAACAGGCTTTAGTCCCATGAAACTTAAACTGAAATGTCTCTGTTGTTGTCACTGGGACTTCCTGAACAGGCGAACACTCACGCGAACACTTTCTAATTTACTTCAAAAGTGATGTATGCGTGCTCGCGCGACGCATACATCACTTTTGAAGTAAAATAGAAAATTAAGGATGCGGTGCATCGCAATGCATCGCGATAATCGAATTGAACCGAATCGATGACATGAAAATCGTAATCGAACCGAACCGTGAGACCAGTATAGGTTCATACCCCTAATTCGCGAGTCGCCTGATACTGAAGGAACGTTCAATACCAAGTTTATTTGGATCAGCTTCCTCCTCCGAATCACAACCTGTAAGTACTATTAATAATTGTTGCTTTTATGTGTGTGTGTGTGTGTGTGTGTGCGTGCGTGTGTGTGTGAGAGAGTGAGAGTTACGCTCAGCAGCTTCTAGGTCTCCAATGTCATTTTTTTTGTTTTTTGAAATATGTGAAATTATGTGAAGCGTATTGTAGTACTGCAGTGCTTTATCAATATGTTTAAGCTTTGGGCTAACGCAAAATATAACTGACTGGGTCATCTGACCAATCACCGCCGATTAGCGTCACGCAAAGGAGGGGTTTGGACAAATGAGTCGTCAAACGAATCATTAGGGAGTCGGTGAGCAAATCAGGTAAAAATAAATGCATATTATAAGACAACAAAAGTGTTTTTTGTCATTGCATGCATGTAAAACTGTTGTTGGGGACTCCCAGAACATTATTAGGAACATTTTAAATGCCATAATAGGTACCCTTTAACAATACTGAAAATCACCATATAAACATAGACACATGACATCTCAAATAAAAGAAATCAATATTAAAGAATACATTAAATTAAATATTAAAATAATAATTTCCAGAATAATAAATAATTATATAAATATAACAGATGATAATAACAAAGGGAGAGATTGAGTGAAATTAATAAATAAATATGACACCTGTTACATGCACACACAACATATTCCAGCATTGCAAACTTGACAAACTGTTCATTACCAAAATAAAATAGTCAATATAAGAAATGACACTGCTCAGTTTAGTCAGTAAAAGCATTCGTGCCGTTCAGCGTGAGCTCCGCTCTACTGTGGTGTTTCCACATTTCTGCTCAAACCACATAATTAATATTCATGAACCCAGCAGCTCATCAATCCTTAGTGCGTTTAGATTGCCATTACTAGTAGGAGAATTAGTAGGCTAGTAGTATTATTATCTTTTAATAATAATTATAATTATCTATTATCTAAATACTGAATGACCAACAGTATCTTAAGCACCACCATCATAAGTTCAGTTAAAGGCACACTGTGGAACTTTTCAACCTTTATAATATATTACCAAAACCCATTGAGATGGTACATCGACTTACAATAGGTTGAATGACACGTCTGCCGAAGCCTGAAGGGGTCTGTATCGCTTTTACTAGCACTATGTAACTTCGGGTTTCGGGTAGGAACCCGAGCACAAAAAGAATTACAAAATTCGGACGCTTTAACGGCATACGTCACTTCCCCCACCAGCCCAACTTCCTCAAATTCTAACGTGAGAGCTCAACCCGCGTTTGACTGCCGGCGTTTGTATGTTGTCGTCATGGCTGAATCAACAGCTACTCGGAAGAAAGCAAAGATTTTGTCAGAGGAGACCAAAAAAAGAAAAAGGGAGAGTGATAAACTAAAAGCAAGGACGAGGATAAACATTGGTCAAGCGTTCCCTCGCTGGCGTGCGATAAAGGAGGATGAGGGATTCCCGACCGATGCTGACCTGGCCGTCATGCTTTTGGACTAGTAAGTTAAATATATTGCTTGCACAATATCTCTACTTTTTCTCGCAGGCAAGGTCTCTCCCTCTCTCTCCGCGCTACACGGTTTGGCGCTGACCGATGCACATACAGTAGGCTATGTTCTGTCTCGCATGCGCAGCTCTAGATTCTAGGAGATTTGAACTAATTTACGTGTCGTGTTGCTGTTGTATCAGTCAGATCAGCGTAGCACTCAATAATCGGGACAAGAGAGGTCCCGATCGGGACAAATAAATTAGGCCCAAAAATCGGGACGTCCCGGCTAATTCGGGACAGTTGGCAACCCTATCTCTAACCCATTGCAAAGAGATCCTGAAGACGTTAATTGTTTGCTTCAGGTGTGTTTGATTAGGGTTGGAGATGAACTGTGCAGGACAGACGATCGGCAGGAGCTGGATTGGGCAACCCTTGTCAATGCGACTTACCTGATCAGACATTGTTTTCTGCGTTTGCTACTTTTATTCAATTTGTTTTCTTTATAGGATTTATATTATTAATCTTATATTTATATTATTATTTTGGTCAGTAGTGAATCGATTAACTTTCTCCAACATACAATCAAATGCGTCTGCACACACATAAAGACACGGGAGGTTGACCAGTTGACTGTTTGTTGACTTTTGCGACAATGCTGCGGCGCTTGTGGCCTCTAGGGGCACTAGACGTGAAAATTACAGGTCGAGCGCACCCTAGTGGCCAAAAGTTCCACAGTGTGCCTTTAAAATGACAAATATGAATTCATTCATGGTTACCAAGATTTAGATCTAATAGTTCTAATTACTAAAGCTCCATCATTAAATAGAGCTTGATTATCATAATATCATATTTTAATGCTTGATTGTCTGATATTAAGATTTTATGCATTTTAAAGTTCAGATATTTTAAACATACACTATGTAACTTTTGGCCACCAGGGGTCACTCAATCAAAATAATAGCAAAAGACGTATTCTGATGACGTTGTGAAAGAGTGTGTGCTCATGGGAGTTGTTGTCGTTGTCGATGATAACCAGCCATCTGAGAGAGAGAGAGAGGGAGTGCGCGCAACTTGTTATGTTTAGTTACGGCTATTCACTTTATGCCATTGTAATGAACACGCGCGCTCTGTCGCTCCCCACATTACTCACTCATTCTAACTTAGTGTTTTTAAAATCACGTCTCTTCGAACGGAGAGATATATGAATTATCAGGGCTATTGAATCAATATTCCATCTAGCTAGTATTAATAGATGTTAAAAAACACGGTCACCTTTCGTTAATAATTATAATTACGTTTATACTATGATATTGAAAAAGATAGTGAACTGCATATGAATCTACTTTCTGCAGCTATATCTAGAAGAAATGTGAATTTACATTATACTACATGAGAGCTAGTCCGTCTGCGTTTTACACATGCCATCATCGTTTCACAACATATAAGTTACGGATAGATATAGTTAGCTGAATGGGTGCTTACTTGTTTATTAGAATGCAAGCGAGATCGGCATCTCTCTGTAGTTCCAGTTGTCACGAAGCTCGTGGAAATGCAACTCCAATGTTAACGCGAGTCATGTCTTCTCCTGTCCCAAACCGTTCTCGGGTCATTTCTGTCACCCGTGCGTTTCCGCTTCACGGATCTGCCTCCAGCAGCAGAACGTGCAGGCAAAGCATAATCATGGTCCATTATTGATATTGATTCTTTATCGTCTTCTTTTATTTCATCCGGTGTTCACATTTGCGTTTTGCGGTTTTTCACCGAGATCCGCAGGAAGTTAGAGAAACTAGAGGGGTTAAAGGTTATATGATGTCATAGACGGGCGACGAAACGGAAATAAAGATACGGCCCGTGTCTTCAAATTAAAATATAAATTTCTCCGGATTTGAAAGTTGGTGGGAACTTTCAGGATAATGTTAGTACACAACTAAAAGAAATATATAACATAGATACAGTTATTTTTGATATTTTGAAAGCCGAAAAGTTCCATAGTGTGCCTTTAAAGCTTGCCAGTTTACACAGATAAGCTGATTTGGTGGAGAATATATATGTGTGTGTGTGTGTGTGTGTGTGTGTGTGTGTGTGTGTGTGTGTGTGTGTGTGTGTGTGTGTGTGTGTGTGTGTGTGTGTGTGTGTGTGTGTGTGTATATATATGAATATGAATGAATATGGAAACATTTGTATTGGAATGAGAGAGTTCGGCTACGTGAGCCCAACGCCAGAAACTTTCAGTTTCACTTCAGATTATTTTGTTTAGGCTTGTTTGTTATTTACTGATATTTTTTCATTCTTGTTCTGTTTTGAATACGGTTAAATGTAAAGGATTTGTTGTGGAGTGAGCGGAACTAAAATAGCTTGTCGCACTGTATTGAGCCTTTCATCATTATACAGTGACGCAATGAAAGATTATTAATAGCCTTTCTTGTTCTGTCCTATACTATCATATGTTGCTGCCTCATTAAACAGCTTTGCTATACATTTAAAACATGTCTCAATTTGATAGTAGCCTAGGCTATATATAAAATAATTTATCTTTTTGATTTTTGTTATCTTGTTTTCATGAATGTATTTTACAATACAAAGAGCAATGTGTAACGTTTCACCAGATTTAGTACTACACTTATTGTTTCTTATTTGTTCCCCACTAAATAATGTTTTTCCACTAAATGTTCAGATTTGATAAAATTGTTGTGCACTCGTAATTTTTTTAGAGTAAATTTTACGGCTGAATTATCCACTAATCTATAATAGCATTTTTGCCATATATTATGATGATCATATTTTTAATTTGAAATTAATTAATTAAGCAGATTGTGTTGTTTCACACTCTGGTGAGTTAAAGGAGTAGTTCACTTTAAAAAAAACTTTTGCTGATAATTTACTCACCTCCATGTCATCCAAGATGTCCACGTCTTTCTTTCTTCAGTCGAAAAGAAATTAAGGTTTTTGATGAAAATATTCCAGGATTTTCTCCGTATAATGGACCTCAATGGGAACCAAACGGTTCAAGGTCCAAATGACAGTTTCAGTGCAGCTTCAAAGGGCTTTAAACGATATCAGATGATGAATAAGGGTCTTATCTAGCCAAACCATCGCTCATTTCAAAAATAAATAAAAAATTTTTAAGTTTTATAAGCACAAATGCTCGTCTTGCTCTGTTCTGTGATGAGCGTTCGTGACTCTCCTGTTTGAACTCGTTCATCAAAATTAACAAATCTTATTTTGAGTCATGACTCGAAGGGTCCTAGATAAGACCCTTATTCGTTTCGTTTTTCGTTTTCGTTTTTATTCCGGTCAACTTCAACAGAAAAAGGAAAAAAAAGAAAAGAGAAACAATTTACAAACAAACATGAAAACAAAAATTGAATTACAATATAAACATAATAATAAAATAAAAACAACAACAACAACAACAACAACAAAAAAAAAAAAAAAAAAAAAAAAAAAAAAAAGTTGCTTGACCGAAAAGGTGTCGGCTGAAGCTTAAGCTTATTGCACCGATCCTTTTACAATATCTTTATTTGACACACAACACCAAAGTTGTCTTGCATAAATAATGACTAAAAGAAAAATAAACTAAATTCATTCAGCTTTGTATAATGTAATCTTTTTTTTTTTAAATAATCTCTTAAAGCTACCTATGAATTTACATGTTTTTAGTTCATCATCGAGACTATTCCACAGTTTATTCATCGTCTGGTGTCGTTTAAAGCCCTTTGAAGCTGCACTGAAACTGTCATTTGGACCTTGAACCGTTTGGTTCCCAATGAAGTCCATTATATGGAGAAAATCCTGGAATGTTTTCATCAAAAACCTTAATTTCTTTTCGACTGAAGAAAGAAAGACATGGACATCTTGGATGACATGGGGGTGAGTAAATTATCAGCAAAAGTTTTTTTAAAAGTGAACTACTCCTTTAAGATCTTTTGCCTTAGCAGTACTGTACTTTAAAGTTTTTAACTGTTGTACAATGAATACAGTGTCACAGAATTAGGGTTGGGTACCGAAACTCGGTGCCAATAGGGAACCGGTTCCGACGTAAACGGTAGTAACCAGACCGAATAAGAACGAAAATTTCAGTGCCTGATTTCGGTGCCTAATTTCATTAGGCACACACACAGATGCAAGGTCTCTCGATCTCTCTCTATCCGCCGTGCGTGCGCTACACAGTTTGGAGCACAGTTTTTTTTTCTTTCTCGCAAGGTTTGGCTGCATTTTACGTGTAAAATGACCCGTCAGAACGCCCTCTGGGTGTGCCGATAGTCTGAATCCCATATAGAAACAAGCCAATTCATTGGCTGATGGCGCGGGATACTATGAGGTTCATAGTCGAATCAGACCTCTCCGAATCGAATCGTCGAATCCTCGACTATTAGAAGTCAGCCCTAAACTTTAGCGTGTGTGTGTGTGTGTGTGTGTGTGTGTGTGTGTGTGTGTGTGTGTGTTTGTAAATAAATCCAAACAATCTAAAAGCCATTCTTTTTTAAATCTCCTCATTCTCCTCATAATGAAATGGCCTGATAGCACCTAATAGGGCCATTATGGGAGGGTCTTTGTCTTTCTCAGGTGTGAAATGCCACACATATTAATGAGAGATCACGCCTCCTCGCATAAAGCTCTCTCAAACAAAACATATCATACACATGATTTCGTTAGTTAACATTAGTTAACTACATTAGTTAATATGAACTAAGAATGAACAATTCTTCTTCAGCATTTATTCATCTTAGTTAATATTAATTTCAACATTTACTAATACGTTATCAAAATCAAAGGTTGTATTTGTTAACATTAGTTAATGCACAGTGAACTAACATGAACAAACAATTAACAGCTGTATTTTTATTAACTAACATTAACAAAGATGATTAAATACTGTAACAAATGTATTGCTCATTGTTGGTTCATGTTAGTTAATACATAAACTAATGTTAACTAATGAACCTTATTGTAAAGTGTTACCGTAACTATACATAAGAGACAGAAAGATGCAGATAACTATACATTATTTAAGGTTATTTGGTAACACTTTACAATTAAAGCTGCAAGCAGCATTGAAAGGGCCCTCGCACCCGTGCCATCGCCACCCGGTGGCTTTAGGAAGACAGACCACGGTGGGCAATGTGCATTTAAGTAGATAAATATAGTGGGAGTATGTCAAAGTCAGTTACAAAAATGTCCTTTATTATGGGTATAATAGCATGCTGTTAAACATGTCACTTCCTGTTGCCAGCAGGTGACGCTATGACTGTAACTGAATATGAGCATGCACATGTGTTCAGGACAGAACTCTTATCAAACATGTGAAGTTTGGGGCAGATTGAACTTTGCCTTCTTAAGTAAAAACAACTTTGTGTTTCATAGCATTAGCATGCTTTAGCACTTAGCTAAGAAATGCTAGCATGTTTAACATGTTTATAACATGTTTATAACTCAATGGCATATTTACTATGTTGCCAGTACTGCATCACACTGTTAAACATGTCACTTCCTGTTGCCAGTAGGTGGCGCTATTACTATAACTGAATATTGTCATGTAGATGTGTTCAGGGCAGGACTCTTATCAAATGTGTGAAGTTTGGGGCAGATTGGACATTGCCTTCTTAAGTAACAACAACTTCCTGTTTCATTTCATTAGCATGCTTTAGCACTTAGCTAAGAATTGCTAGCATGTTTTAACATGTTTTAAACATGTTTATAACTCAATGGCATATTTACTATGTTGCCAGTACTGCATCACACTGTTAAACATGTCACTTCCTGTTGCCAGTAGGTGGCGCTATTACTATAACTGAATATTCTCATGTAGATGTGTTCAGGGCAGGACTCTTATCAAATGTGTGAAGTTTCGGGGTTTCGGGGTTCGAAGTTACAGCAAATTACTATTTAATTGCAGTAATATCATGCTTTAGCACTTAGCTAAGTGTTTGCTAGCATGTTTTAGCATGTTTCAAGTATGTTGATAGCATGTTTAGCACTTGCTGGCACTTTTTTATATGTTATTAGGAGTCCACAAAAGTGTTAAACATGTCACTTCCTGTTGCCAGCAGGTGGCGCTATGACTGTAACTGAATATCAGCATGGACATGTGTTCAGGACAGAACTCTTATCAAACGTGTGAAGTTTGGGGCAGATTGGACATTCCATACCTGAGTTACAGCAAATTCCTATTGAATTGCAGTAATAGCATGCTTTAGCACTTAGCTAAGTGCTTGCTAGCATGTTTTAGCATGTTTCAAGTATGTTGTTAGCATGTTTAACACTTGCTGGCACTTTTTTATATGTTATCAGGAGTCCACAACAGTGTTAAACATGTCACTTCCTGTTGCCAGCAGGTGGCGCTATGACTGTAACTGAATATGAGCATGGACACGTGTTCAGGACAGAACTCTTATCAAACGTGTGAAGTTTGGGGCAGATTGGACATTGTTTGCCTGAGTTACAGCAACTTCCTGTTTCATGGCGAAACATCAAAATTTGTCAGGCCGCCGAGGACACGCCCTTCGACGAAAACTCAAGATCTTCGCAATTTAACGTCGCAAAGGCCTTAAGATTACACTCACCAAATTTGAAGATGATCAGATTAAAACTGTAGGAGGAGTTCGTTAAAGTACGAGGCCTGAAAATGGCAAAAACTGCACAAAAATCTGAGAGGAAGTTCAAAATGGCTGACTTCCTGTTGTGTTTAGGGCTACGCTCCAAGAGACTTTTTTGTAGATATTGGGCCATTACATGTATGTACCGAATTTCGTACACGTACGTGAAACGTAACGCGAGGCGCACTCCGTTGAACCTTTATAGGTGGCGCTATCGAGCCATTTTGGCCCGCCCAATTTTGAAACGCATATCAGATGTAAATTTTCGCCAGTTCTGACGCGTGTGCAAATTTTCGTGAGTTTTCGTGCATGTTTAGGCCCTCAAAAATGCGATTCATTGCGGAGAATAATAATAATAATAATAAATATAGCTGCGAGCAGCGATTACGGGCCCAAGCCGGTGGCACCGCAACCCTGGTGCACCAGGGTGGCGGTACCGCCGGCTTTGGCCCTTCATCGCTGCTCGCAGCTATATTTATTTATATATATATATATATATATATATATATATATATATATATATATATATATATATATATATATATATATATATATAAATAAAGCCGGTGGCATCACCACCCTGGTGCCTTTAGGGTTATTGTGCACGACGTGACACAAAATATCTGCTCGCTATCTGCCGAACGGCTCTGGTAGTCCCGCTTCAGCACTGATGATGTTGTAGAAATAGTGTGCTCTGGTTGGTCTGGATTATTCGGGATTTTTTATTTTATACAGAAATAAGTTATTTATAATTCAGATGAGAATAAAGTTAGTGTTGATTAAAATGAAGGAAAACAAATATATTGATCTGAAATATAGCACATTCATTTTACATTTATTTAGGTTCAATTACCAAACATACAATCTTAATTTAATTTAAAGCAAACTATACATTAAAAATACATGGGTTGTATGCACATTTTTTTTTTATAAAAAATATATATATATCCAAAAAGACAAGGCTTAAAAACTCTTGTCACTGTAACAGACACAATCTCTCTCTCAAACACACACACACACACACAAACACACACACACACACACACACACACACACACACACACACACACACACACGTCAAGTCACTTTTTAGATGCAATATTGAATAAGCAGAAAAATCTGATTTTCTGCTCTGAAAATATAAATAAGCATACAAATTGAATAAGCACTTTGAATATTCTAAACAGAATAAGCATTAGTCGCTAATGAATAAGTACTAGTACTTAATGGAATAGATACTAATATCTAAAAAATAAGTACTAGTAGCATGAAAATAGAGACTAGTATGTTAAAATGATTAAATGTTAAAACGGCTTGCCATATTGGCTCAGAGAGAGAGAGAGAGAAAATGACATTTTAGATAATAGTACCTATTAATAGATACTAGTATTTATTCAATAAATACTAGTTCTAAGTCATTACATACTAGTACCTATTAAATAGATACCAGTACTTATTCATTAGCTACTAATACGTATTCAAAAGAATATCTAAAGAATAAGCACTACTATCTAAGGAATAGGCACTAGTACTAAAGAATAAGCACTAGTCGCTAATGAATAAGTACTATTACTTAATGGAATAGATACTAGTATCTAAAAAATAAGTACTAGTAGCATGAAAAAAGAGACTAGTAGGTTAAAATGATTAAATGTTAAAACGGCTTGCCATATTGACTCAGAGCATCAAAAGCATCAAACAAGAATATTAAAGTTTGATGCGTTGCCACTGCAACAGTTTCAAATATATCAAGAATCCCTTCACAGGTCTTCATCTGCAGTGTATTTACATTATACAGATGAAGTTTGAAGCAAATCGGGTAAAAATAAGAGGGTGATTTCAAAGCCTTTAGGAAGTGACACACTTCCTGCTGCCAGTTGGTGGCGCTATAACTTTGACTCACAATAGTCACATCCATGTGATCGGACTCTTACAGCGAACACACTGCTGAAGTTTCATCAAGATCAGTTAATGTATGCTGAAGTTATAACACACTTCCTGTTTCCATTATTCGCCATAAATTCGTTTCCTCGCCACGGCCAAAACCGTTCGAGATATCAAAAATCCCCTGGCAATTTTTCATCCTCAATGTCTTGACTTCGTGCACACCGAGTTTCGTGGCGATTGGTTGAATTCTCTAGGATTAGTATATCGAATTCCAGGGGCATACGCTTCCAAACAAACGATAATAGCCGACTTCCTGTTGGGCTGGGGTAAAAAGTAAAAGTACAAAGGATATATGAACCGATGAGATCTATATGTGTAGCGAGTTTCATATTATTACATGCAAGCGTGTTTGATTTATGGACCAAGTTTTCGGACCCCGTTCCAGGGGGCGCTGTCGAGCCCCCCTGCCACGCCCGGGTACCAGCTTCAGCCCGGCCCTGATGGCCGCGGTTTCTGACCCGTGTGCAAAGTTTCAAGAGTTTTTGAGCATGTTAAGGGCCCCAAAAGTGCGCTAAGAATCTCAAAAGTATCCAAAAAGAATATTAAAGTTTGATGCGTTGTCACGGCAACAGCATCTAAGATATCAACAATCCTTTCACAGGTCTACATCTGGCTTGTGTCTACATTATACACATCAAGTTTGAAGCAAATAGGGTCAAGCGTGTTGGATATATGGACCAAATTGTCGGACCCATTCAAGGGGGCGCTGTCGAGCCCCCCTGCCACGCCCGGGTACCAGCTTCAGCCTGGCCCTGATGGCCGCGGGTTTTGTCCTGTGTGCAAAGTTTCAAGAGTTTTCGAGCACGTTAAGAACCCCAAAAGTGCCCGAAAGCATAAAAAAGCATGAAAAAGCTTAAAAAAAGGAATATTAATGTTTGATGCATTGCCATGGCAACAGTGTCTAAGATATCAATAATCCTTTCACAGGTCTACATCTGGCATGTGTCTACATTATGCACATGAAGTTTGAAGCAAATCGGGTAAAAATAAGAGGGTGATTTAAAAGCATTTTGAAAGTGACACACTTCCTGCTGCCAGTTGGTGGCGCTATAACTTTGACTCACAATAGTCACATCCATGTGATCGGGCTCTTACAACGAACACACTGCTGAAGTTTCATCAAGATTAGTTAATGTATGCAGTAGTTATAACACACTTCCTGTTTCACGTTTCTCGCCATAATTTCGTTTCCTCGCCACGGCCAAACCGTTCGAGATATCAAAAATCCCCTGGCAATTTTTCATCCTCAGTGTCTTGACTTCACGCTGACCGAGTTTCGTGCCGTGTGTTTGAATTCTCTAGGAGGAGTGTTTCACATTCCTTTGCATGCGTTTTCCAAACAAGCCTAAATAGCCGACTTCCTGTTGGGCTGGGGTAAAAAGTTAGAGTGCGAAGTATATATGAAACGATGAGATCTACGTGTGTACCGAGTTTCATATTATTACATGCAAGCGTGTTTGATTTATGGACCATGTTTTCGGACCCCGTTCCAGGGGGCGCTGTCGAGCCCCCCTGCCACGCCCGGGTACCATCTTCAGCCCGGCCCTGATGGCCGCGGGTTCTGACATGTGTGCAAAGTTTCAGGAGTTTTTGAGCATGTTAAGGCCTCCAAAAGTGTCCAAAAGGTAGAAGAAAAATAATAATAATAATAATAATAATAATAATAAATAATCCTTAGGAAAACAATAGGGCCTTCGCCCTTTGGGCTTGGGCCCTAATAATAATAATAATAAACAGAGCAATTCCAAGAGGGTCCTCACACCATCGGTGCTCGGGCCCTAATAAGGTTCTTTAGTTAACATTAGTTAACTACATTAGTTAATATGAACTAATAATGAACTGCACATATACAGCAGATCTTTGTTAATGTTAATTTCAACATTTACTAATACGTTATCAAAATCAAAGGTTGTATTTGTTAACATTAGTTAATGCACAGTGAACTAACATGAACAAACAATGAACAGCTGTATTTTTATGAACTAACATTAACAAAGATGAACAAATGCAGTAACTAATGTATTGCTCATGGTTAGTTCATGTTAGTAAATACATTAACTAATTAAAGCTGCAAGCAGCATTGAAAGGGCCCTCGCACCCGTGCCATCGCCACCCGGTGGCTTTAGGAAGACAGACCACGGTGGGCAATGTGCATTTAAGTAGATAAATATAGTGGGAGTATGTCAAAGTCAGTTACAAAAATGTCCTTTATTATGGGTATAATAGCATGCTGTTAAACATGTCACTTCCTGTTGCCAGCAGGTGACGCTATGACTGTAACTGAATATGAGCATGCACATGTGTTCAAGACAGAACTCTTATCAAACATGTGAAGTTTGGGGCAGATTGAACTTTGCCTTCTTAAGTAAAAACAACTTCCTGTTTCATAGTATTAGCATGCTTTAGCACTTAGCTAAGAATTGCTAGCATGTTTAACATGTTTATAACATGTTTATAACTCAATGGCATATTTACTATTTTGCCAGTACTGCATCACACTGTTAAACATGTCACTTCCTGTTGCCAGTAGGTGGCGCTATTACTATAACTGAATATTGTCATGTAGATGTGTTCAGGGCAGGACTCTTTTCAAATGTGTGAAGTTTGGGGCAGATTGGACATTGCCTTCTTAAGAAACAACAACTTCCTGTTTCATTTCATTAGCATGCTTTAGCACTTAGCTAAGAATTGCTAGCATGTTTTAACATGTTTATAACATGTTTTTTACTCAATGGCATATTTACTATGTTGCCAGTACTGCATCACACTGTTAAACATGTCACTTCCTGTTGCCAGTAGGTGGCGCTATTACTATAACTAAATATTGTCATGTAGATGTGTTCAGGGCAGGACTCTTATCAAATGTGTGAAGTTTGGGGCAGATTGGACATTGCCTTCTTAAGTAACAACAACTTCCTGTTTCATTTCATGAGCATGCTTTAGCACTTAGCTAATAATTGCTAGCATGTTTTAACATGTTTATAACATGTTTATAACTCAATGGCATATTTACTATGTTGCCAGTACTGCATCACACTGTTAAACATGTCACTTCCTGTTGCCAGTAGGTGGCGCTATTACTATAGCTGAAAATTGTAATGTAGATGTGCTCAGGGCAGGACTCTTATCAAATGTGTGAAGTTTGGGGCAGATTGGACATTGTCTTCTTAAGTAACAACAACTTCCTGTTTCATTTCATTAGCATGCTTTAGCACTTAGCTAAGAATTGCTAGCATGTTTTAACATGTTTATAACATGTTTATAACTCAATGGCATATTTACTATGTTGCCAGTACTGCATCACACTGTTAAACATGTCACTTCCTGTTGCCAGTAGGTGGCGCTATTACTATAGCTGAAAATTGTAATGTAGATGTGTTCAGGGCAGGACTCTTATCAAATGTGTGAAGTTTGGGGCAGTTTGGACATTGTCTTCTTAAGTAACAACAACTTCCTGTTTCATTTCATTAGCATGCTTTAGCACTTAGCTAAGAATTACTAGCATGTTTTAACATGTTTATAATTCAATGGCATATTTAATATGTTGCTAGTACTGCATCACAGTGTTAAACATGTCACTTCCTGTTGCCAGTAGGTGGCGCTATTACTATAACTGAATATTCTCATGTAGATGTGTTCAGGGCAGGACTCTTATCAAATGTGTGAAGTTTCGGGGTTTCGGGGTTCGAAGTTACAGCAAATTACTATTTAATTGCAGTAATAGCATGCTTTAGCACTTAGCTAAGTGTTTGCTAGCATGTTTTAGCATCTTTCAAGTATGTTGATAGCATGTTTAGCACTTGCTGGCACTTTTTTATATGTTATTAGGAGTCCACAAAAGTGTTAAACATGTCACTTCCTGTTGCCAGCAGGTGGCGCTATGACTGTAACTGAATATGAGCATGGACATGTGTTCAGGACAGAACTCTTATCAAACGTTTGAAGTTTGGGGCAGATTGGACATTCCATACCTGAGTTACAGCAAATTCCTATTGAATTGCAGTAATAGCATGCTTTAGGACTTAGCTAAGTGCTTGCTAGCATGTTTTAGCATGTTTCAAGTATGTTGTTAGCATGTTTAACACTTGCTGGCACTTTTTTATATGTTATCAGGAGTCCACAACAGTGTTAAACATGTCACTTCCTGTTGCCAGCAGGTGGCGCTATGACTGTAACTGAATATCAGCATGCACATGTGTTCAGGACAGAACTCTTATCAAACATGTGAAGTTTGGGGCAGATTGGACATTGTTTGCCTGAGTTACAGCAACTTCCTGTTTCATGGCGAAACATCAAAATTTGTCAGGCCGCCGAGGACACGCCCTTCGACGAAAACTCAAGATCTTCGCAATTTAACGTCGCAAAGGCCTTAAGATTACACTCACCAAATTTGAAGATGATCAGATTAAAACTGTAGGAGGAGTTCGTTAAAGTACGAGGCCTGAAAATGGCAAAAACTGCACAAAAATCTGAGAGGAAGTTCAAAATGGCTGACTTCCTGTTGTGTTTAGGGCTATGGTCCAAGAGACTTTTTTGTAGGTAATGGGCCATTACATGTATGTACC
Source organism: Chrosomus eos (assembly GCA_036326025.1). Lineage (NCBI taxonomy): Eukaryota > Metazoa > Chordata > Actinopteri > Cypriniformes > Leuciscidae > Chrosomus > Chrosomus eos. The sequence goes on from JAZAVI010000052.1 coordinate 347,428, forward strand.
GAATTTCGTACACGTACGTGAAACGTAACGCGAGGCGCACTCCGTTGAACCTTTATAGGTGGCGCTATCGAGCCATTTTGGCCCGCCCAATTTTGAAACGCATATCAGATGTAAATTTTCGCCAGTTCTGACGCGTGTGCAAATTTTCGTGAGTTTTCGCGCATGTTTAGGCCCTCAAAAATGCGATTCATTGCGGAGAAGAATAATAATAATAATAATAATAATAAACAGAGCAATTCCAAGAGGGTCCTCACACCATCGGTGCTCGGGCCCTAATGAACCTTATTGTAAAGTGTTACCGGTTATTTATATTCTGTACGATATTGATAAACTGTTGTTGTCAAGTAAGCTTCATGCTTTCCCTGTTGGGAACGTGCACTCTGTAGCCTACAGGTGCTGCACTGCTCTATAGGCTAGTGACAAATGTTCAAAAAGTGCTTTAGTTTTTGAGATACCCCTACCGGAGGTAGAACTAAACCCAACAATGTTTTTCCTACAAACATCTCTAAGGTCTCCCATATATTAAATGGATTCTTGGCTCAAAATATTTTACTGCTAAGATTGTTAAATTAACAGATATTGTTATACACCCCAAAACCAAAAAAGGACTAAAATATAGCCTGTCCGTATGGGAGTTAAGGCATATAAACTAGTACAAATCAATCACACAAGCTCTGAGAGCTTTGAAACTTGACATGTTTGTAGTTAGGAAGTTGCTTTAACTACTAGAAAAGACTGGATGTGAATATCTTGATGTATGGAATAAATAGAGACATATAAACACATACCTAAAATAAGCGGACTTGCACAAATTGAATATCCATGCAGAATGTTTTCATTTACTTTATGGTTGCTTTGCCAGGGATTATCATAGAAACACATATGATGACTTGTTGGAAAGGGTTTGTGCTGAATCCAGACATACCAAATATGTAAATATAGCATGAAAAATCAGGGTGTTCTGTCACTCAATGTATGAGGTGTACAAAATGAAAGAAAACAAAACACTGACAAAATAGTCTCAAATCCAAATCACATTATCAGTGTTGGGAAGAATGTTGACAAATTCATTGTTACTGCTAAGTAAGTTACATTAGGTACGTGCTGATATATATTTATGATACATTTAATGATGCATTTCATAAGGCACAGTATACTTTACAATTCATATGAGACACAGATCCAGATTAAATCAGGTTAACATTGGAATGGAACACCTTTATTAAAATATGTTTATCCATTTGAATTTTGTTTTGGCCAAGTCATTACTGAATAATAAAAAATAATATTGTTAGCTTTTGTCTGTCCTGACCTGCAGTGGACAGTAGAGCCTACACTGCTTACTTCACCACATTGGTGTGATCTTTGATTAGATAAGAACAAGATAGTAGATATTTTTCATTTGATAAGCGTATTGTGGTCTAGTGAGTTGACTAACTGTTAGGCTAATGGTTGGATCCAGCTGTAGCTACAGACCTGCCAACCTTTAGCCAACCTGTACGCATTTTGCGTAGCGGGCATGCATTTTGACCTCAAAGTACGCTGGTACAATTTGTCACTCTAAATTACGCAAAAACCTGGCACTATTGATGTTCAATTCCGCCAGTCTGAGATCACCAAAATTAATATTAAAGAGGTGTGTGAACTCGCAAGTACAATGTCAGGCACTGTAATTTTCTCTGGCCACCTTCCTGTTCGCAGGAGTGATGAGATAGTTAGTAGATTGTGTTCACTCAATGGCAGGTTGTCTGAGTGGTGTCCGCATAATAATGTCGAATTTATAGACAATTGGAAAAGTTTTTGGGGCAAGCCTGACCTGTTGAAAAGAGATGGTATTCATCCTTCCTGGGCTGGTGCTGCTGTTCTCTCTAGCAATTTGGCTCATATTCTTAGAGATAAAACATGACAATCTAGGGCTCAGGTCAGGAAGCAGACAAACTGGCTAAACCGACCATCTGCTAGCGGCCTTGCGTCACCGAGGTCAGATAAATCCCATCACATAGAGCCTCTTTCACCTAGATATCATCATATAGAGACTGTGTCTGTTCCACGAATTTGAATATCCACAAAACATCCAAACCCATCTAAGGTTAAAAATGTAAGTGATGTTCAACAAATAAAAAACAGATATAATAAAGCTTGGGTTGCTGAATATTTGATCCCTTACTTCAAAATCGCTCATAGTTAATGATATGATTTCAGATTATAATCTAGATGACCAGACGATTACATTACTTTAAATGAGTCAACCCCACAAGATTACTATTATAAAACATGAACCTCGTCTGAAACGCAAAGGGGGAGGTGTTACTGTAATTTATAGTCATGTTTTCAAAACCACTAAGAAATCTAGTTTTAAATATACTTCTTTTGAAGTGTTATTAATGTAGTAATGTAGCGCTTAATGTAAAAATACACTCACCTAAAGGATTCTTAGGAACACCATACTAATACTGTGTTTGACCCCCTTTTGACTTCAGAACTGCCTTAATTCTACGTGGCATTGATTCAACAAGGTGCTGAAAGCATTCTTTAGACATGTTGGCCCATATTGATAGGATAGCATCTTGCAGTTGATGGAGATTTGTGGGATGCACATCCAGGGCATGAAGCTCCTGTTCCACCACATCCCAAAGATGCTCTATTGGGTTGAGATCTGGTGACTGTGGGGGCCATTTTAGTACAGTGAACTCATTGTCATGTTCAAGAAACCAATTTGAAATGATTCGAGCTTTGTGACAAGGTGTATTATCCTGCTGGAAGTAGCCATCAGAGGATGGGTACATGGTGGCCATAAAGGGATGGACATGGTCAGAAACAATGCTCAGGTAGGCCATGGCATTTAAACGATGCCCAATTGGCACTAAGGGGCCTAAAGTGTGCCAAGAAAACATCCCCCACACCATTACATCACCACCACCAGCCTGCACAGTGGTAACAAGGCATGATGGATCCATGTTCTCATTCTGTTTACGCCAAATTCTGACTCTGCACCTGAATGTCTCAACAGAAATCGAGACTCATCAGACCAGGCAACATTTTTCCAGCCTTCAACTGTCCAATTTTGGTGAGCTTTTGCAAATTGTAGCCTTTCCTATTTGTAGTGGAGATGAGTGGTGGGACCCGGTGGGGTCTTCTGCTGTTGTAGCCCCTCAAGGTTTTGCGTGTTGTGGCTTCACAAATGCTTTGCTGCATATCTCGGTTGTAACGAGTGGTTTATTTCAGTCAAAGTTGCTCTTCTATCAGCATGAATCAGTTGGCCCATTCTCCTCTGACCTCTAGCATCAACAAGGCATTTTCGCCCACAGGACTGCAACCATGCCACGCTCAAAATTGCTTAAATCACCTTTCTTTCCCATTCTGACATTCAGTTTGGAGTTCAGGAGATTGTCTTGACCAGGACCACACCCCTAAATGCATTGAAGCAACTGCCATGTGATTGCTTGATTAGATAATTGCATTAATGATACATTGAACAAGTGTTCCAAATTATCCTTTAGGTGAGTGTATATAGTGTAAACGATAAATCATGTTTGAGAATTCTGCTGGCTGCTGTATACAGGCCACCAGGGCACCAAAACATTTTTTATCAAAAAATTCGCAGACTTCTATCAGAATTAGTATTGGCTGCAGATAAAGTACTAATTGTTGGTAATTTTAATATACATATAGATAATGAAAAAGATGCAGTGGGATTGGCATTTAAATACATTGTAAACTCAATTGGAGTTAGACAACACGTGTCAGAACCTACTGTTACGGTCCCTGGTCTAGGTCAGGGTGTAACATAAACAACAAAACAATAGTTCTTAGTTAGCCAATTTTATTGTTATTTTTCTGGCTCTCTTGTTTGTTTTCAACGGTAGCCGATACTTTAACATTGACAAAATCTCATAAAAAGAAAGAAACAAACCAAAAAAAAGAAAAGATTAGAAGCAACATCTTCAGGGGTGAGCTAATGCCAAAACAATAAACAAACAGGAACTAACTTTCCCACAAAAACTAACTTCCCTATGAATCAGAAAAAATGAAAGAAACAAAACATACATTAACGTACCCTATCTCCTTATCTAACCAAATAAACAGGAGAAAAGTAACGGCCTTTCGGCCTTCAAAGAAAACAAGGCACTCACCCCCTACAGCTTCTCAAATAAATAACATACGGATGGGAGCATCAAGGCACTGATGTCTTATTAAGAACATAACACTTTGTGTCAACAAGTGGCTCACAACGCTCAGTTAACACAACGAAAAAGAAAACACAGAAATCACAATCTGTTCACACAGCTTCACCAGCTAACACACAGTAGACTACAACAACAGGTGCAATCAAAGAGGCAGAGCGCCCCCTCCAGGGGAACTCCGAGGAATTTATAGTCCAGGCCTCTTCTCTGGTCCAATCACCAATCCCTTTGCGTTAAGTCCAGGACCAATCCTAAAAGAGGAGGAGGAGACAGCAGAAACAACAGAAACAACGCAACTGCATTATGTCACAACGTAACACCCCCACCCTTAAAATTACAAATCATTATTTGTAATCACAAAACAATTCTTAATCCCCAAATTAACACGGCGCACGTGACAAGGCATCAGCAAGTATATTTTCACACCCCTTCTTGTGCCGGATTTCCAAGTTAAAACCTTGTATCAACAAAGACCAGCGCATCAGTCTTTGATTCGAATTTGACATTCGAAAAAGAAAAACCAGGGGATTATGGTCAGTATACACCAGGATAGGGACATTACAAGCATCAAGATAAATTTCGAAATGCTGTAGTGCAAGCAACAGCGCAAGAGCCTCTTTCTCAATTGTACTATAATGTTGCTGCGATTTCGTAAATTTCCTTGAAAAATCAATTCAATTCCCACAGCATCAATTCCCACAGCATCCTTCTGTACAGCCTCAGTGAGACATTTGACTAGAGACGGGTCAGCTTTCTGCGCAGCCGCCAGCTGTTCTTTGCCGGTTCCACACATAGACTCAAACTGGACAGCAACATCCTGGTCGAAATCACACTCCTTAGAAGAAACATCCTGCACACATTCCTCTCGGTCAACTTTATCAGTCATAAATGTTTCAGACACATCTAAAACATCATCAAACTTCCTAGCCTGAGCACGGGTTACCGCACAAGCAGTAAAAACAGAAGGAAACTGTTGGCCCACATCAACCTGCTCACAAAACCCAGACACCTCTGGCGCAATATCGTTGCCTAATATCAAACCTACTCCTTCTATTGGAAGCTGAGCACGTACTCCCAAACTTACAACTCCCGTGAACAAATCAGATTGAAGGTAAACGGAATGCAAGGGAACTTTAACACAGCCGAGCTCAATGCCACGGATTAGCACGCTGGATCCGCAGTATGACTGTTCTGAGAAATCTAGAGCGCTTTCCACAATAAAGGATTGAACCGAACCAGTATCACGCAAGATCATAATCGGTTTCAAATTTCCCTGCTCACCTGAAAGAGATACTGCACCATTCATAATAAATGGGCAGTATAAGTTTGTATGCGGATTAATAGAATTCAACGCAGAGAGGGAGCAGTATGAACTAGCGCAACTCCCTTTGGTTTCTCAGGGGGTTTATTCTGACTCCAGCGCTTACAATCTGCAATCAAATGTCCTGGCTCACGACAGAAAAAACACACGCGCCTCTCTCCCTCACGAGCCACACTTGTATTACGAAACACATTCGAGGCCGCCTCTCTAGTCTCTCGTTTTCCCTTACCCTTAAAGAAAAACCTTGAGCTGTTTCTCACAGGAAATTCAACAGATGAACCGTGTTTCTCTCTACACACAGACGGAGAAAAAACTGCTTTGTGCGTGAGCACAAATTCATCTGCCAAAACAGCTGCACCAGTCACAGACGAGACCTTCTGTTCATTCAGATACACCACGATGTCCTCTGAAACACAACCTTTAAAGTCCTCCAGCAACAAGAGTTCACGTAATTGCTCAAAGGTTGTAACTCCGCTTGCTGCACACCATTTGTCAAACAACACCGTTTTCTCACGAGCAAACTCGCCATATGTTTGACTAGTAATTTTCTGATGGTTTCTGAATTTCTGGCGATAAGCTTCGGGTACTAATTCGTATGCTCTCAAAACAGCAGCTTTAACCGTGTCATAATTCAAACTTTGCTCAATAGGTAAAGATGTACACACTTCCTGAGCTTTACCCACTAATTTACACTGCAATAACAGCGACCACAACTCTTTTGGCCAATGCAATGTAGCTGCTATGCGCTCAAAAGCGACAAAATACGAGTCTACCTCCGTCTCTCTGAAAGGAGGGACAAGTGTAACGTATTTACTCACATCAAAGCTGGTCACAGACGCACCAACAGCGGTAATGGGTAGACTTTGATTATGTACAGGTGAAACTGGTACCCTCCCTGGTGAAAGAGGAGATGGTGGTCTAGATCTGGGCGCAGGCACAGGCACATTAGGTGGCAATTTGGCTTGCAGTTCCAACTTGCGTAAATTAAATTTGCTATCAGCCTCTAACTCCTGAGTCCGAAAGTGAAGAAGCTGTGCATCATAGTCCTGTTTTTTTAACTGCAAGTCCAACTCCTTCAATTTAATAGCTAGCATAGGATCAAATCGAGAATGACTAGGATCTATGCTAGGAAAAGAAAAGGTATCTCCATCAACTGCTGTCTCAGCACCCTTCCCATTTACTCCTTCCACAGATTCATCAGGCAAAATTCCAGCCTCCACCAATTTGCTATACAACTTCTCTTTAACAACTTGTTTTCGCCCCTCCCTAGGAACAACAATATTAAAGAAATCGGCAATTTGCAACAAATCAGCTTTACGACACTTATTAAATTCCTTCGTGGTAGGAGATAATGTAAACGATGTTAAATCAAATTCCATGCTTATACCCAAATTCGTTCCACACCAAAGAAAAATTACCAGGCAACAAATGCGTGTGTAACCAATATCAATTACCCTCATTGATATGCAATGGACGAGCCCCCAATTTATGTTACGGTCCCTGATCTAGGTCAGGGTGTAACATAAACAACAAAACAATAGTTCTTAGTTAGCCAATTTTATTGTTATTTTTCTGGCTCTCTTGTTTGTTTTCAACGGTAGCCGATACTTTAACATTGACAAAATCTCATAAAAAGAAAGAAACAAACCAAAAAAAAGAAAAGATTAGAAGCAACATCTTCAGGGGTGAGCTAATGCCAAAACAATAAACAAACAGGAACTAACTTTCCCACAAAAACTAACTTCCCTATGAATCAGAAAAAATGAAAGAAACAAAACATACATTAACGTACCCTATCTCCTTATCTAACCAAATAAACAGGAGAAAAGTAACGGCCTTTCGGCCTTCAAAGAAAACAAGGCACTCACCCCCTACAGCTTCTCAAATAAATAACATACGGATGGGAGCATCAAGGCACTGATGTCTTATTAAGAACATAACACTTTGTGTCAACAAGTGGCTCACAACGCTCAGTTAACACAACGAAAAAGAAATCACAGAAATCACAATCTGTTCACACAGCTTCACCAGCTAACACACAGTAGACTACAACAACAGGTGCAATCAAAGAGGCAGAGCGCCCCCTCCAGGGGAACTCCGAGGAATTTATAGTCCAGGCCTCTTCTCTGGTCCAATCACCAATCCCTTTGCGTTAAGTCCAGGACCAATCCTAAAAGAGGAGGAGGAGACAGCAGAAACAACAGAAACAACGCAACTGCATTATGTCACAACGTAACACTACTCATTGTCGTAATCATACTCTAGATCTAATACTATCACATGGAATAGATGTTGATGCCGTTGAAATTCTGCAGCAGAGCGACGACATCTCAGATCATTATCTAGTCTCATGTAAATTACATTTAGCCAAGGCTGCAAAGCTGACTCCGTGTTATAAATATGTTAGACCTATAACTTCTGCCACTAAAGATTGCTTTACCAATAATCTTCCTAATCAGTTTCATAAGGAAACATGGAATTAGCTTTAACTGTTATGCCGATGATACTCAGCTGTATATTTCTTCACGCCCTGACGAAACTTACCAATTCACAAAATTAACGGAATGCATTGCTGAAATATGAAATTGGATGACTAGTAATTTCCTACTACTAAATTCTGAAAAAAAAAAAAACAGAAATGCTAATCAATGGACAAAAAACTTGTCTAAAATACTGTCTAACACTTGATGGCTGCTCTGTTAAGTCTTCGTCATCGGTTAGGAACCTGGGTGTGCTCTTTGATACCAATCTTTCATTTGAAAGGCACGTGTCTAATATCTGTAAAACTCCTAAAATCTAAATTACGCCATATGCTGTTATTGACAAATGCGGAACAATTAGTTCATGCATTCATGACATCAAGGCTAGATTATTGTAATGCTCTACTGGGTGGTTGCCCTGCACACTTAATAAACAAACTACAGCTAGTTCAAACGCAGCAGCTCGAGTTCTTACCAGAACCAGGAAGTATGACCATATTAGCCCTGTTCTGTCAACACTGCATTGACTGCATATTATTACTATTCTGCATATTAGTATTTTGTGAAGTTAAGTTATAGTTTTATTAAAAGGCTCAAGGTCAAACTGCAATCCTGACTCCTGGTTTCCTGTTTGTGATTTGGTAAGGTGTTATCTTTCGATTTCAATCTTTGTTTTATTATAGTACAAGGTGCCATATGGAATGTTTCATAACTAAATGTATCTTATATTTGAATTTCTCAAGATTCTTCTCACCACTGATAATGGGCTTTAGACTAAATGTCAGTGTTCCATTTTCTTTCATTTTGTACACCTCATACATTGAGTGACAGAACACCCTGATTTTTCATGCTATATTTACATATTTGGTATGTCTGAATTTCAGCACAACCCCACCTTTCCAACAAGTCATCATATGTGTTTCTATGATAATCCCCGGCAAAGCAACCATAAAGTAAATGAAAACATTCTGCATGGATATTCAATAACCAAAGTCCGCTTATTTTAGGTATGTGTTTATATGTCTCTATTTATTCCATACATCAAGATATTCACATCCAGTCTTTTCTAGTAGTTAAAGCAACTTCCTAACTACAAACATGTCAAGTTTCAAAGCTCTCAGAGCTTGTGTGATTGATTTGTACTAGTTTATATGCCTTAACTCCCATACGGACAGGCTATATTTTAGTCCTTTTTTGGTTTTGGGGTGTATAACAATATCTGTTAATTTAACAATCTTAGCAGTAAAATATTTTGAGCCAAGAATCCATTTCATATATGGTAGACCTTAGAGATTAGGAAAAACATTGTTGGGTTTAGTTCTACCTCCGGTAGGGGCATTGTCACTAGCCTACTACTGATGTGCATTTTTTTCCAAATAAATATCAGGTTAACAACAACCCTTTAGAAAATGTCATTCTTTTTTTTATTTTTTATTTTTATTTAGCACAACAACAAAACAAATAGATATTAAAACAATACATATGGATTATGCAGGAGAGGTAAGAAACCCCCAAGGGCTTATAGTAAAACCTCCCCTCTAGATTTTCAATTAATACCACACCAAATTATTATTATAATTAACAACAATCATCACAATAATGACAGACAATTAAAGACAACACATACATAAATTTTAACAATCACACAAGTCTTTTTTCATGCTTGACTTAAATACTGACAATGATGAGCTAGTTTTAATAAAACGAGGAATATTATTCCAAAGTGACGGTCCTCTGTATTTTAAGAAAAATTGACCAAGAGTTGTATGATAATAGGGAAGATGAACATTCATTGCTTGTCGGGTTGGATATGAATGGACATCAGAGTTAATTAAAAAATAGTTAAACACTTTTGGGAGGCTATTATTTTGAACCATATATTTGTACATAAAGATACATATTTGATAGATGTTTATGCTGAAAATAGATAAAATATTTAATTGCTTAAACAGAGGAGCCGATGGTTCACACAGATTAGTTGCCAATCTAACAAACTTTTTTTGGATCAAAACAATTTTTTGAAGAGAAGAAGGATAATTACTGGCCCAAACAATGTTACAGTAAGAGATGTAAGGATATAATAGACTATAATAAAGAGTTAAAGACAGGATTGATTTACCAATGAACAAACTTTTCTAATGATGCCAAGTGACTTCATGATTTTTACGCACACATAGTCAATGTGTTTTTTCCATGAAAGTTTTTCATCTACTAATACCCCTAAAAATTGTATTACTGTAACTTGATTGATTTCAATGTTGTTAATAAATAATTTAGCATCTTCTTTTACATACCTTTTATTTTTATTCCTGAAAACTACATAATTAGATTTTTCTATATTTAATGAAAGTTTGTTAATCTGAAACCACTTTGCGATATATAGTAGAACATCATTAGCTTCATTCATCAAAGAATCAAAGTTTGCATTTGATATGACAACAGTAGTATATTCTGCGAATAGAATGGGCAATGCAGATTCAAACATCCACGCTAGGTCATTTATATAGATGAGAAACAGGAGTGGCCCAAGAATAGATCCCTGAGGTACACCACAACATAACTTAATTCTCTTGGAAGTACTGCCATTTATAAATACATATTGCTCTCTATTAATCAAGTAATCAGTAAGCCAATTGATTACAACATCCTGAAAACCATAACGGTGAAGTTTGGAAATCAGAATTTCATAATCGACTGTATCGAAAGTCTTTGATAAATCTATAAAAATATACCAACTGCAAACATGTTGTTATCCAGTGCTGTAGAAATTTTGTCTATGAGTTGTAACAAAGCCATATATGTTGAGTGTTGTTGTCGAAATCCATATTGATGTTTATATAGGATCTTGTTGTCATTCAGATGTTTTAACATTCTTACATATACCAGCTTTTCCAAGACTTTAGAGAAGCAAGGTAAAATAGAGATTGGTCTATAATTATTGAATAGGCTAGAATCCCCTGCCTTGAATAAAGGTATAACCTTTCCAATCTTCAGATCTTTTGGGACTACCCCACTTTTTAAAGAAAGCATAAGGACATGAGTTAATGGCTCACTAATTGTTAATGCCACTTTTTTAAAAAGTTTTGCTTTAATTTCATCATGACCTGCTGCAGTGTCATTCAGGTTATTTATAATGCCAAGCACTTCGCTGGATGTAGGAGTATCAAAATGACCTATTACAGGGAAGCAACCAATAATTGGGTCGGTTGGACAACCATCTGTACAAACAATTTTTTCAGCAAAATGTCGACCAACATTGGCAAAGAAATCATTAAATCCATTTGCTATATCAGAAGGGTTGGTAAAAGAAGTACCATCTTTAGTAAAATTAATTTGAACAGAACCTTTTTTTTTTTTTTTGTTAAGTAATTCATTAATGATATTCCATGTGGATTTTATATTACTTGCAGACTCTTTTAGTTGATATGAATAGTATTTTTGGTAACACTTTATTTGAAGGGGTGTGCATAAGACTGACATGACACTGTCATAAACATGACATAACACCTGTCATAAACATGAAGGAGTCTTTATGAATGTTTATGACTGTTGTCATTAAGTGTCATTCGGTAAATTATGACACTTTCAATGCAAAGTTGACATTGTTTAAAATGTCTTTGTTATGACAACTTGACATTACCCAAGACAAAAATGTCTTGATTATGACAACTTGAAATTAACAAAGACGGAAATGTCTTTGTTATGACAACTTGACATTAACCGAGAAATCATAACCTGTCAACCTGTGACAACTTTGGCCGTCATGACACCATTATAACTGTGTCATGAATATTTTACTTGTCCTCAAGTAAAGTGGAACACATTGTACTAGTTATAAAGATGTCATTAAGGGTTATTACACTGCAAAATGCTTGAAGTTTGATAATTAGACCTGTTATGACATATTTGTGACAGGTTGACAGGTTATCATTTCTTGGTTAATATTAAGTTGTCATAACAAAGACATTTCCGTCTTTGTTAATGTCAAGTTGTCATAATCAAGACATTTTTGTCTTGGGTAATGTCAAGTTGTCATAACAAAGACATTTTTTGTCTTTGTTAATGTCAAGTTGTCATAACAAAGACATTTTAAACAATGTCAACTTTGCATTAAAAGTGTCATAATTTACCGAATGACACTTAATGACAACAGTCATAAACATTCATAAAGACTCCTTCATGTTCATGACAGGTGTTATGTCATGTTTATGACAGTGTCATGTCAGTCTTATGCACACCCCTTCAAATAAAGTGTTACCGTATTTTTTCTTTGCTATACGAAGTAGGTGAGTAAATTTATTGTTATATTGTTTGTATGTATCACAATTATATGGAGTTGGATTTTGAAGAAATTTTATTTGACTTCAATAATCCTGAAGAGAACCATGGTTTAGTTTTGTTTGACTTGCCTTTATACTTAAAGGCCCAATACGTAGGAATTTTTTATTAAAATATCCAAAAATCACTTGCACAGTGTGATATATTTCCTGCAGTTGTGTACTTACAATATCCCAAAAGTCTCCAAAGATTTTTTATTTCAGAGAAATTACAATTTTAAATAAGTGGCGGTCCCGGCCAACAAATGTCGCCTGTCAATGACGCAATATCCGCGCTATCCTCGGTTTCCGCTCGAAATGCCATAGCCATGATGTAACCATGGCGACAGACATGGACAACTGCGTAATGCGTGACGTTTAGCGGCACAAAGTTCTTGTTTCGCTCAAACATAAACCATGGCAAGCAGACTTTGGGACAAACAAGGAGAACTAAAATGAGGATCAATATCAGCGTGGCGTTTTTGAGATGCCGAGAGCTCCACGTCCACGACTAACTTGGACTCGACAGAGCTTCACGAGTCATGACTTGACAGCTTTATTAGACAGGTGAGCAAATGTACATAAAACAAATCAATGTTAACGTTAGCTCAACATGATGACATGTTAGAATATGGTCAGTACGTTTTTCTAATCTTGATCTAACGTTAGCTGCTAGTTTTGTATAGAAAACGAACTAACACATAGAATAACATTATAACTTTCAACACACATTTAAATGCCGTTTAGTGTGATAGTGTAACGTTAGACCGAGTGAAACAGCGCTGTGTTCCCTCACAAGTTTAATTCGTCTAATAAACTGACCTGTGTGAGTAATCCAGCACTTGCGTGTAGTTCTGTAGAATTAAATGTCCTTATTCCTTTATATCCGCGGGACTCGCGTCTGATATACTTTATATCCGCGGGACTCGCGTGTGATATACTTTATATCCACGGGACTCGCGTGTGATATACTTTATATCCACGGGACTCGCGTGTGATATCTGTCTTTTTAGCAATCGCGACCTGCTTCACACCACTGTAATGTTAAAAAACATGAGTGTTTTCACTCATCCATAAACATTATTAGATCCATCAGCTTGACAGCAAATCCCATCATTCAGCTCGTCACTGCGTCATAAACATACGCCTTTGTTATTGTTGGAAACTGCGCCCTCTTGTGGCCAAAAAAGTTACATATTGTCTCTTTAAAGTGTAAATTGCAGGTAAAAATGTTCATGAAGATAATGCAATGTGCTTACTCACTATAAAGATAAGAACCGCCCACCATTGTTTTTTTATATTTTTTAAACCAAATGCTGAATATAATGAAAAGTTGGTTCGTTTTACAGTGCTTTTAAGCACGCCCCCTCCTTCCACTAGGCTGGGCGTGATGAACTTACCCGAGGTAGAGCTTAGATCGGCCCAAAACATCAAGCAAGACCCTAACGTTACCCGAGCCCGCTGTGTCCGAGTCCGGCCCGACACATTAACTGTAATTATGAGCCCGAGCCCGGTTTAAACCCGGCTATTTTTGAATACGTGGGTCGTTATAACTGACGTGCTCAACTACTTTCCTATATTACTTTCTCCCGACCGCAACATTCATGTTTTGTCCCGCTCCCGCCCGCAAAAATACTTTTTTTCTGTACCTCCAAATACTTTAAAGTTAGCCTACGTGTTAGCCCACCATACACATCAGCATACATGCTCCTGATCAATTGTTTGATCCTGATGGTTTGGCATGCCTGCGCGCAAAGTGCGATCCCATAATAATTCCTAAAGCTGACATCAGTTCATCGCGATCTCACACATCTCTGTTATTATCAATGAAGCTTTCATAATATATAACGTTACACTATGTTTGTTATAATTAGAGGATTTTGCCAGCATACAGAATTCAGCACTGAACAAAAAGTCTGTTTTGAGCGGTGAGGGGAGTCTATCGTAAATGCTTCTGATTGGCTATTATTGCGTTCAAGAAATCAACATGTCTGTGATTGGCTACATCGCTCCTCGCTGCTGACATGTTAGAAATAGAAACTCTGCCTGTAAACCGTTTCTATTTTGTTTTAGATGTTCTTATTGGTTTTCTGCAACAGATGAATAAAAATGTATTAGTTTTACGTTTTATTCAGATATTTCTAGTTTGCGGGAGTCCCGCAAATCGTTTTATTCTCCCTCAAACAGCACACACAGAGTGAGTGCATTACAGCCCGCATCTCCCTGTTATGACATCATCACCCAGTTACGGTAAAAAACACGCTACCTTTGAAGAAACCCCAATAAATGTTATTTTAACGCATTTTAAGACAGAAATTTTTAAATATATACATATTGAGCACTTTAATGTACACATTAATCGGTTGTGGTGGTTAACCTGCAATTTACACTTTAGCGGAAAACACTAATGAAATATAGAATTAAATGTTTGAAAAAATAACTGGTAAACCAATTCAGCATCATGTTGAATATAAATATTATCCCATGTGATGTGCTCAATCATGGATTTAAAACGATCTATATTCACTTCACTAAACTTTCGATAGCTTGGTTTATCTGCAGTCATTCTACCACTAATTCCTGAATTCAAGTTAAATACGGGGAAGTGGTCTGAAATGTCTGTGCACAATATTCCTGAATTGGATTCATAATCAAAAGAATTTGTTAAAATATTATCAATCAGGGTGGCAGTTTTTTTGTCACCCTGGTTGGTTTACATATAAGAGGATGAAAATAGGATGAAAACAATACATTTAAAAAATCAGCTGTTGGAGCATGGCTTCCACTTTGAAAAAGATTGATGTTGAAATCACCAAGTAGAAAACACAGTTTACCTTCATCATTAAAGGGTACCTATTATGGAATTTTGAAAATTACCTTTCGTGTAGTGTGTAACATAGATCTAAGTGAACACAAACATCCTGCAAAGTTTTAAATATGAAAGTTCACCGTATACATTTACATTTATTCATTCAGCTGACGCTTTTATCCAAAGTGACTTACAATTGCTACATTTCAGAGGTTGCACGCCTCTGGAGCAAATAGCGTCTCACATTGGCGTCTCACAGTGGATTCGAACCCGGGTCTCTCACACCAAAGGCATGTGTCTTATCCACTGTGCCCTCACCCACTCAAACACTCACCCACTCACCCACTCACTCACTCACCCACCCACTCACCCACCCACTCACTCACCCACTCACTCACCCACTCACTCACTCACCCACTCACCCACTCACCCACTCACCCACTCACTCACTCACCCACCCACTCACTCACTCACCCACTCACCCACTCACTCACCCACTCACTCACTCACCCACTCACCCACCCACTCACTCACTCACCCACTCACTCACTCACCCACTCACTCACCCACTCACCTCACCCACTCACTCACTCACCCACTCACTCACTCACCCACTCACTCACCCACTCACCCACTCACTCACTCACTCACTCACCCACTCACCCACTCACCCACTCACTCACCCACTCACTCACTCACCCACTCACCCACCCACTCACCCACTCACTCACTCACTCACCCACCCTTTCACTCACCCACTCACCCACTCACTCACCCACTCACTCACTCACACTCACTCACTCACCCACTCACTCACCCACTCACCTACTCACTCACCCACTCACCCACTCACTCACTGGGTTCACTCACTCACTTTGTATATACAAAGTTATTGTCTCTCAAAAGTAAGAGTCGCTGATATGAATCGATAGACGAACTATGCTTTTTCTCTATATATATATATGACGTCACCTCGACAAGTTGTTTGAATAAGATACGCCCACTCATTGCGTGCGCCGTGCAGACACCAGTACATCTAGAAAACGTGTGTGTGTTGTGTAACGTTAAGTTACGCTCAGCGCAGCTTCTAGGTCTCCAATGTCTTTTTTTTTTTTTAAATATGTAAAATGTCTGTCGTTGTTATTGGAGTTGTCATAAAGAATAGAGCGTATTGTAGTACTGCAGTGCTTTATCAATATGTTTAAGCTTTGGGCTAATGCGAAAAATAACTGACTGGGTCATCTGACCAATCACCTCAGATTAGCGTCACGTAAAGGAGGGGTTTGGAAAAATGACTCGTCGAACGAATCATTAGGGAGTCGGTGAGCAAATCAGGTAAAAATTAATGCATATTATAAGAATACAAAAGTGTTTTTTGTCATTGCATGTGTGTAAAACTGTTGTTGGGGACTCCCAGAAAAATATTATGAACATTTTAAATGCCATAATAGGTGCCCTTTAATAACATCCAAAGCAGCAGAAAGTGCATCATTGAAACCGTTAATATTACTGTCAGGTGGGCGGTAAATACATCAAATAATAACATTTCTTCCGCCAAACTGAGAGCAAGAGAGTATTTCCAAGAACAAAGATTCAACATTACTTTCGTCAGAGTTTAGCGTAAGATTCTTCCTTAATATGAACTGAAAATCATTGTGCACAAAAATAGCAACTCCACCTCCCACCTTATCCTTTCTACATGAATGAACAGAATTATATTGAGACATGTTGTAGAAATCTATTGTAGCATCCTTGACCCATGTTTCTGATAAAGCAATAACAGAAAATGTGTGATTTAGGACAGACATAAATGAGTTAATTGATTGTTATTTTTAGGTAAACTACGTATGTTGAGGTGAAATGTAGAAAAAATGTCAGACTTACTTGTGAAATTACCAGATAAACTGCTGAAATCATTTTCACTATAATAAATTATGCACACAATAAATCTCGTCCCTGTAATTAAGTAAAAATGCGTATCTGGGTCACATGAATCAATATTATCCATGTACTTAAATTAATTTAGCTGGTATGGATTGAAAACCCGATCAGAACAATTACATTCAACATCTACATTACTTCCACCTTTTATGTTTTCTAGTAGTTTTTCATTGTTATTGACATTGGGTGCCCAAGTAGTTAACATTAGATTATTGACTCACTTCTTTAGTCTTTTCAGTCTGTCCTCTGGCGTTGGGAGGCAGGCTGAATGATAAGTTTGTCATATCGTAAGAATGCTATCTCCCCTCGCTCTCTTGCGGCCTTCAAAGCTGGGATGAGTTCTTTGCTTTTTTTCGAACGGCATCCGAATAATCCTCGTTAATGTACACATTCGTTCCTTTTAGATCTTTTGCTTTCTCCATAGCCATAACTTTATCTTTAAATCTAAGGAACTTTGCGACGATCGGCCTCGCTCTCTCTCCCGCTGATCGCCCGGTCTGATGCACCCGCTCCAGCTCAATCCCCGTGATATTGAGCTTCTCAGAGAGTAGCTTCCGTACCTTGGCTTCTGAGTCAGCCCAGCTCTCGAAACCAGACTCTTGGATCCCGTCAATCACTATGTTGTTTCGTCGGGACTGACCTTCCAAGTAGTCCATCCTGGGCAAAACTGAATTGATATTTTCCCGAATCATTGATATATCTGAAACAAGATTTGAGAGCTTTGTGGAGGATTGCTTATCTTTGGCAATTAGCTCATCCACATATTTTTGCGTGTAGTGGAGGCTTTCACGCAATCCACTTATTTCCCTGGAAAATTCATCAAGTCTTTTGTTATGTCCCTCGATCATTGTTGTCAGAAAGTTCTTGTAGCTTCGCTCCTGCTGCTCCAGCAGCTCTCTATAAAACGTTTTCTGCTGTTCCATCAGCTCACGCACCTGGGTTAGAGACACATAATCGTCATCTCCGCTTCTCCCTTTCGGCGGCATGACAGCAAGTTTTAGTTATTAAAAGTAACTTTGTGCTGATTTCCCGCTGTAAGGCTGCATTCAGATGGCTGCCAACCGGAACCAGAACTGGAAAAAATCCTTTGTGGATCCTCTTGATCTGCTTTCTCCATGTTTCTTTGACAAATCTCAGTGTCTCAGTCTCACGCACGCTACACGTGAGTTAACCACGCCCACTTATTTACATGTCACAGATATACACGAAATAAAAAAATCTGTTACATCTGGTTGACATTTTCTACCCTGGTAACGATATATACAATCACCCAGCCCTAGATCACAAACTAAACTATTCAACAAAAGAACACTTAAACTTAAATCAGTGTGATAAAAACATTTATTTGAAGTGTAATTTGAATTTTTTTGGGGAATTTGTATACATTTACTTTTTTGTAATAAATACTACTTCAGTTTGAAATAACTATGCTATGGACAAAGGAACCCTATGGTCAGTGAGTGACGTCTCCATAACAACCACATGTTTCACAATATTTTACTTTATTTAATCTTTGTATTGCCAATTATTTATTCATCTATTTTTCTGTTTTTTTTTAATGTGCTGCTGCTGCCCCTTTAAAGAAAAGCATCCTGAACCCCAACTTATTTTGCAGTATTTACTCTCTTCTAGACTTGTTGGCTGTAATATCACTGGTCAGGATTGTGAAATTGTGTCATCAGCTCTACAATCCTCAAACTCTGTCCTGAGAGAGCTCGACCTGAGTAACAATATCCTGCAGGATTCAGGAGTGAAGATTATTTCTGATGGACTGAAAAGCCCAAACTGTCAGCTGCAGATACTGAGGTATTTAAGAACATATGAGAGATTATTTACAGTCTGTCGGTCATAATGTTGATGTGTGTTTCTAGATGTTCTGACTGTGTGTGTCTGTAGGTTGTCTGGCTGTATGGTGACAGAGGAAGGCTGTGGTTATGTGTCTTCAGCTCTGAGTTCAAACCCATCACACCTGAGAGAGCTGGATCTGAGTAACAATGACCTGCAGGATTCAGGAGTGAAGATTATTTCTGATGGACTGAAAAGCCCAAAGTGTCAGCTGCAGATACTGAGGTATTTAAGAACATATGAGAGACTGCCGGTCATAATGTTGTTGATGTGTGTTTCTAGATGTTCTGACTGTGTGTGTCTGTAGGTTGTCTGGCTGTATGGTGACAGAGGAAGGCTGTGGTTATGTGTCTTCAGCTCTGAGTTCAAACCCATCACACCTGAGAGAGCTGGATCTGAGCTACAATCACCCAGGAGAATCAGGAGTCAAGCTGCTCTCTGACAAACTGAAGGATCCAAACTGCTCACTCCAGATACTCAAGTATGTTGGACAATAAAATGCCCGGTTTACATCTGGTATTAAGATCTGCCTCAGGTGATCTGACCACAAGTCGGTTACTCTCATTTGGATGTAGAGCAATTCCAGCGTTATGGACGTGACATTTACAGTCAAAACCTGAAATATATATTCTCATAGAATGTATTCATTACCAATATATTGAATAGTGCTGTCAAGCAGTTACATTTTTTTAATCTAATTAATTACATGATGTGGCGATTAATTAATCTAATTAATCCCCAATTAGTCGCAGATCAAGTCATTGTGTAAAACCTCAAATAGACATTACAAAAAGTAACTTCAGAGAAAAATAGTCTAGTATAATAGAGTATAATTATATTATAGTATAATTTAAATCAGGAGTGCCCTGATCGCGATCGACTGGTAGACCGCGGACTGATCCCAAGTCGAGCGATGAGTGTAGAAATTTTTTTTTGTATTAAATGTACACCACAGCCTATATCTTGAGTCCTTGCCAACACGTCCACAAAAAAAGTATTTAAAAAAAGAGAAAAAGAAAAAGCATAGCGTTTAACCTACGGTCGTGCATGCATGCGTGATAGGAGGTTGACAGTTGTCAACAGTAGCTAGAAGCTAGCGAACAACACGCTCCTAAAAACGTTTATTCTCATTCAAAGTCTGTTTTTTTGATATGCAATGCAACGGTGGCGTTGGCAA
>JAZAVI010000052.1:372500-428443 GCA_036326025.1 Chrosomus eos
GTCAGTCACAGCATTATATACTAGCTTTATATTTTCTCTCTGTCAAACTGCCTGTTAAATAGTTTGTTTTATAGTAAACTGTTTGTATGTTGTTGCTTTTGAATTGTTGGTAATACTTTACAATAAGCTCCCATTAGTTAACATTCGTTAATGCATTAATTGTTAATGTTATAGTCAACTGTTCATTGTTAGTTCATGTTAGTTCAGGTCCATTAAATAATATTGACAGATAGAAATTTAAATTTTAATAATGTATAAATAAATATTAACTGAGATTAATAAACCCTTTAGTGTTTTTCATTGTTAGTTCATGCTAACTAACGTAGTTACAGTCACTGGCGAGTTTTATTGATTAGATTATTCAACACTGAATCTTGTTTGTGCATAAACCCCCTGACTCTTTGCTTCTGGCTTCTTCTGGTTCTTCACAGGTTCTCTGAGCCCAAATCTTCTGGGCTGGATATTCACCCGCTGCTGAACTGCCAGTCTTGTGTCCATATAGCTGATTCTGATCAGTGGCTTCAGATTGAGCCGTCGGCCTGTACAGATGAAGGAGGGTCAAAGTTCAGGGTCAGCACTGACCCAGGCCGTTACGAGTGTGTCAGGACCAGAATGCGATGGGTCTGTGCCTGTGTCGTCAGCCTTCAGTACCGTACCGTAGACGGACTCTTCCTCAACGCAGAGCTGGAGAGGCTGCAGTGCAACCGGATCGCTCCAGTGATGGACGTGACGGTGATCTCAGGGAAACTGGAGGAAGTTCATCTGCCCCATTACGCCTGTTTAGGAGAGTCTGACCCCTCTCTCAAAGATGCTGTGAAAGTCCTCACCGTAAAAGACGAGGGAATAACCACAGAACCTGTGCAGTTGACCCGATTCCATGCTAAGATTGTCCAGCCATCCTTCTCTATTACAACATTAATTATAAGTTGGATAATGGGATGGGACGAACACTGTGATCTTCGTCTCTACATGTGTTCTAAAGATCCTCTCATTCTTCATCTCTACATTTTTCCAGTTGATGACTGTGCAAAAAAAGAAATTGAGGAAACTGAAAAATCATTTTCATCATGCATCATCAGGCATCCCAGACCTGGCAAGCCACTTCGGATGAAAACGCCACACATTCTCGCCGTTCCTGGTGCCGCCGCTATCCATCCCAAAGAAGGGATCACACTCAGAAGAGAAACTCCCCCAAACTACTTCAAGGTCAACACAAGTCTGGAGAATGATCTTCAAATGACTCTTATCAGAGAAGAGGATAAGGAGACTGTCTGGACTGCAACGATTAAGAAAGAAGAACTTAAGAAATATGAGCCGCGTCTGAATAGCGATCAGATTCGTCCTCAGAGAAACGATCCGCATCTGAATAGTGAGGCAGATAAAGCAAGATATTTTGATAATCATTGGTCAGATCTCATTCAGGGCGTTACTAATGTCCAGATCATTGCAGATAAACTGTGTCAGTGGGAACTAATTCATAGGGAAACATATTCAGAAATCACACAGAGTGTAACCAGTCAGGAGAGCATGAGAAAGATCTGTGACATTATAAGCAGACACGGAGATGCAGTGAAAGCTAAACTCATCTCAGTTCTTCAGGAAGAGAAGCTTTACCACTTTTGAACATTGGTGTCCGGATCCTGTCCTGACAGTCTTGTCTGTTTTGTGTCTGTTCAATGTCTCCTTGTTTTTCTTGTGTCTGAGCACACGGCTTTGTCTTTGTGTGTGTTTGCCATGAGTTCCTCTAGTCCCGGTGTTCATCTGATCCGTGTGTGTGTGTGTTATTTTAGTTCTTATTTTGAATTCTCTCTATATTTTATATTGTTGCTATCTAGTTTCATATTCTTATTTTCTCTATTTACCTGCAAGGTTGCAGTCTTGCTTAGTTCCTTTTGTTTGCAGTTCCAGTAATTGTTTTCTAGGATTTTTTTCTTTTGTTTTTACCTTTCATTCTTTTACAATCTTTAGTCATTAGTTTCATTAGTTTTGTCTAGTTTCTGCTTTTTTATCTTGTTGCCTTGGCGTGTTGAGTCTTTTCTTGTGTGTTCCTGTTTTACGTGGTCTATGACTCTCCAGTCTAGTGCCCAAGGCTTCTCTAGTGATGATACAGGAAAATATGGCTTTATCAGAACTTTTCAAAATATACTTCTTTCAAAATATTAATTCATAGTTGCATTATAAATAAATCTCACATCTGTTTTTGTTCTATGGGGTCAAATGAGTTCAATGAAAATATGCACATTTGTTTAACTGCGTATTTCATAAATGTTGGTAAATTTATGTACATTTTTCTTGGTGAAAAATTAGCCATAAACTATGAAATGTAGAAATGTACTAAAAAGGATAGTTGTGGCATATATAATCCAGCTCTTTTTTCAATCGATTATATTCTTCTTCAAACACAAAGTTTTATTGAACTGCAATGAGGAACAATAATATTGTCTTTATATAATAAAAGCTCTTTTTTGTGAACTTTATTTTGTTGTCAGAATTTAGCATTGGAATATTTTGGACATTTCACTGAATGGAAATTTGTATGTATTTTATATACTTAAGGTGAAGAATAAGATGATACAGACACGATATGACTTTCACAGCAGGGTCTTGTGTTTTACTGAACTCGACTGTTCATGACGTAACCCAGGTACGGGTAGAACAACCATACAAAATACATGACAGAAATATTCTGAATGGTAGACATTCTTAATAATGTGGTGCAAAGTAAGATTGTCATGGAATAATGCCTAAAAACAAATATTTCATTTATTTATTTTAAACTCAAATCCCTCAGTGACAACATACTATACCTCTAATGTTGGGTAAGTTGAGCCACTTTTGTCACTAGCTCTATTTGTGTCCTTATGATCCTTTCCTTTTATTTGTCCTGATAGAAGACAGCTGAAATATGATGTGTTGTTTAATAATGCTGAAGCACAGATATTTGGCAGTGAAGAATATGTGCTCTGAGCTTCATGTCCTCTACAACAGTCTCAGCCTTCCTCCAACGTCAGGACACCTGAATGAAGCTCCACAAAATCTGAAATAAGTGTCCAGTGATGCTCTTCCCATGAAAGCAGCTGAGCATTCTGATGCTTTAGAAGCAGAATGTGAGATTCGTCACATAGAGCTGGAATATTTCTTCTCATGTTGCTCCAAGTCATGGTTTAGTGCAGGTGTGCCCAACCCTGCTCCTGGCGATCGACTGTCCTGCACAGTTCATCTCCAACCCTAATCAAACACACCTGAAGGTCTTCAATTAAGGTCTTAACAACCAATTAAGGTCTTCAGGATTACTTGAAAATTAAAGGCAGGTGTGTTTGATCAAGGTTAGAGATAAACTGTGCAGGACAGTCGATCGCCAGGAGCAGGGTTGGGCACACCTGGTTTAGTGTGTAGTTGCAGCAAAGTTTGTGTCTCCAGGAGCTTCTGTTCTGCTTTTGCACACGTGTCTGCTCCAGCTGCTCCTGGAAAACATCCATAGCACTGCAAGTGTTTGTCAGTGCAGGTTATTTATTTATTAAAATTATCATCTGTACAGGTGCCTAACTTTAAAGTCTGGACTACAACGAAGCTTGCGCTCTTATTGCTTAAGAGAAAATATGCTGTTAGTTTCACACATTTGACCGCTGTGTTGTGATGAAAACAATGTCATGAACTTAGTAGAGGAACAGTAGAGGAACATCTTTGACTGCTGTAGTTGTGAGAGTTTTTGGCATCATTGAGCTGATAGGAATGAAACACACAGGACACATGAACTTAAGAGAGTTGGTAAGTTGTGCCAGAAGCCATGTCACCCTGTAGCACAAGACGGGTGTCCCGCTGAAGCTAAGCAGGGCTGAGCCTGGTTAGTACCTGGATGGGAGACCTTCTGAGAAAACCAGGTTGCTGCTGGAAGAGTTGTTAGTGAGGCCAGCAGGGGGTGCTCACCCTGTGGTCTGTGTGGGTCCTAACGCCCCAGTGTAGTGATGGGGACACTATACTGTTAAAAAGAACCGTCCTTCGGATGAGACGTTAAAACGAGGTCCTGACTCTCTGTGGTCATTAAAAATCCCAGGATGTCTTTCGAAAGAGTAGGGGTGTAACCCCGGCATTCCTGGCCAAAGTTGCCCATTGGCCTCTGTCCATCATGGCCTCCTAATAATCCCTATATACTGATTGGCTTCATCACTGTCTCCTCTCCACCAGTAAACTGGTGTGTGGTGGGCGTTCTGGCGCAATATGGCTGCCGTCACATCATTCAGGTGGATGCTGCACACAGGTGGTGGTTGAGGAGATTCCCCCCTTCCATGTAAAGCGCTTTGAGGTCCCAGAAAAAGCGCTATATAAATGTAACGAATTATTATTAAGTCAGACGGGCCGCAAATGGGATCAGACCAGATTTTTAAGCTTTTGGAATCATTTGTCTTGTTCACATTCCCAGGTCCTTTCAATTTCAAGAAGCACTTCTGACAAATTGGGTATGAACTTGTCAAAATACTGCAGCACAGAAACCTCTGCAGAGCTTGTCTTCTCCTCCTCTGCTTTCAATCCATCGGCTGTGAGTCAATGAACAATGTTTTGTTTAGTTTGAGATTGTGCTCTTTTGCTCTTTGCAGGAGTTTTTTTATTCAGCAGTCATGTTCTTGTGCTGTTTCTCCCCACACTTAACAGATCATCTACAGTGTTTTTCAATCCATAGTACAATCAATACATTTAATTTATATATGTTTTCAGTGTGTCAGTGAGGCCATGTTTAAACTGTAAGCTGCTGTAGTTGTCCTTCAGCAACACAAGGAGGGATATGAGGCTGGAGCTGAACAGGAGCTGATACAGCTTCACATGCACTTCTCTCTTCTTCACAACAATACACTGCTCTATTTATGTTGGTTGTCTGGCTGTGTGTTGACAGAGGAAGGCTGTGGTTATGTGTCTTCTGCTCTGAGTTCAACCCCATCCCACCTGAGAGAGCTGGATCTGAGCTACAATCACCCAGGCGATTCAGGAGTCAAGCTGCTCTCTGACGAACTGAAGGATCCAAACTCCTCACTGCAGACACTCAATTATGTCAACTACTAATACTGACAAACTGAGTGTGTGTGCATGATGCATATCTACATTAATGTGTGTTTGTGTGTTTATAGTGTAGACCATCATGGAGAGATCAGGATGACAGCACGACCACGAAAGTGTATGTATATACACACACATACACATAAACACACATCTAGTGACCGTTTTCTTTAGATGTTTCTCTCTTCTTGTTCAGATGCCTGTGATCTCACATTGAATTTAAACACAGCAAACACTCAACTCATTCTGTCTGATGAAAACAGGAAGGTGATGCGTGTGGAATCGTATCCTGATCATCCAGAGAGATTTGATGACTGTCCTCAGGTTCTGTACGTGGAGAGCCTGACTGGATGCTGTTACTGGGAGGCTGAATGGGACGGATGGGTTGAAATATCAGTGACCTATAAAGGAATCAGCAGAAAAGGAGGGAGTGACTGTAAGTTTGGATCCAATGACAAATCCTGGAGTCTGTACTGCTCTATTGACATATTCACTGTCTGGCACTATAATTACTACACTGATATACCTGCTGTCTGTTCATCCTCTAATAGAGCAGGAGTGTATGTGAACATGTCGGCCGGCACTCTGTCCTTCTACAGTGTCTCTGAAACACACACACACACACACACACACACACACACACACACACACACACACACACACTTACATGCACTCAACACCACATTCACTGAATCCCTCTATGATGGATGTAGGCTTGATTATGATTCCTCAGTGTCTCTGTGTCAGATTAAACAACAGATACACACACACATTGGAAAATCCTTTTACGTCCACATGCACATATTTATCAAATCTCAAAGATTTACATTTGTATTAATGGTTAATTGATGTTTTTCCTTGTTATACAGAAGTTAGAAATATAGACACATATTCTGTTCTGAATCTTTAATAATAAAAATACACAATTTATACTTAATATATTGTCTGAATCTGAACGGATTATGTGGATTACTCAAAGGTTTAGGTGGATTAACCATATGGGCATTTGGGGAAGTGCCCAGGGGGGCAACTATTTTTTTCTCCGGTTAGACAAGCTATGCATTCTCAAACGTTTTTCCAGGCATGACCTATATATACCCTTTCATCAGAATGTTCTAAATTTCCTGAATGTTTTGTTGTAAGCTTTTTTTTCTCCCCACATGAATCAGTGGATGCACAATCTATCACCAGATTCTGGTAGTGGGCTGTGCGGTTGTTGTGATTCCTGTCTTGTGTTCCCCTTGTCTTTTGTGGACTTTTGTTATTTCCTGTTCTGTGCCATGTTTTGTAGTCCTTTGTAGTTTTTTTGTTTATTAGTCTCTCCAGGTGTTTCTAATTAGCCCCGCCCCCTTGTTATCTTGTTTAGCTTCCTTGTTCTGTTATTTGCCCTGGGTTACCTGTTTCATTAAAATAATGTTTGCATTTAGATTCTCTCTGCTTAATTCCTGCCTGCTCATTACAGCGGTGTTGTGTCTCATGTCCCTTCAACCGAAATGAATCACTCCCGGATGTGTGAATTCTCTACGGAGCATCAGCCTTGCACTTTCACGTTGTACTTTGCAGCCGTTGGCAAACAGGAAAGGGACAGATTGTAAACAAGGGAGTTTTTAAATTTTATTTTTAGATCAAAACCTCACAAATATATGTAGTTACAGATATTATTACTATTGCAGACAATACCTTTTGTTGGCCATAACCTGAAGTGATTAACAGTTTGGATTTTCAGGATGTCAATAATCAGTTTGCATTACAATATTAGAATCCAAGGGGCTGTTTACACCTGGCCACTTCATGCGTTTTCTGTGATCGGATAGCTATCCGATCGTGAAAAGACCAGGTGTAAATGCCCTCCGAAACGCATTCAAGACGGATTTGAATCTGATCGCTCAAACCACATCAGGAGGTGGTCTGGGATGCATTCCAGATGAAACTGGACAAGTGTAAATGCATATGGTTGTTGAAACCACATATGTAAATGTTACTCCTCCCAAAAATGCTAAAAAATAAACGTGAGAGCGTGTTATAGGCTATATGTCATGTTATAGTCAGATATGACGACGCTACTGCAACACGCATTACCGCAGATGAGCATCTATTCATCAAGCCAACGTGCAAACTACCGCCAATCAAAGTGAAAGTAAGTCGCAGACGCTTAACACACAATCATCTTCATTAAAAGTAACGAAACAAAAAGATCTTACCAGGGCTGTTGCCGCTCTCTCTTATTGCGGTCTTTGATTTAGAAATTTTAGCTGATGATCAATAAAATGCAGCTTATATCTGTTGCTTTCGGTGATGTGCACTCCATTAACACATCCGATCTGAGAAAACGCATGAAGTGGCCAGGTGTAAACAGCCCCTTAGAAACATGTGATTTTAGTGGGCTGTTGACTGGCTTAGACCTTAGCATCGTTTGAGTCATTTTTCCATTGCCTAGATTTAGTTAAGATTTTTTAAATGATATTTGCAGCATGCTTTGTTTGAATGGATATTTTATCTTGAAGTGAAACTGATGGTTATTATATTACACCTGTAACAGATGGGTTCACTAGTTCTAAAATGTATAATTTTGCTGCATACTTACAGTTGGGTTCACAAGTTATAATTTACAGTTTTTCTCAATTGCTAAAACACTAAACTCTATTGTCTGAACCAAATGCTCAGTTGCCTGAACCCTCTGATTGAATCAATCACTCTTTTGGCAAAACCATAAGCACTTTTCACCTGTTTAGACACAACTTGCCAACACATTTTCATTGTGATGCACCCGTGCTGCATAATGGTGAGCACAAGTGACAAAAGTCAAACACAATTAAAGCACATGTGTCACCACTTGAACACAACAACTCAAAATTGATCACACTTGTGTCTAATGATGTGAGGGAACATGTACAGAAAGGCAGTTCAGACAGCACTGGTTTGTGAGGCCCTACAATGGATAGAAATCTGAGAGGAAGAGTTTGTGTGAGAGGAGGTCGAGGTGGTCAGCGAAGACAAAGAACAGTAATACCTGATGAAATCAGAGCTACTGTGATTGACCATGTTCTTGTCCATGGTATGAGCATGAGGGAGGCTGGACAAAGGGTACAACCAAACACCAGTAGATTCACTGTGTCCACCATAATCCAAAGATTTAGAGAAGAGAACAGGTAATTACCTTTTATTGACATTATCAGGGGCGGACTTAACCATTAGGCAAAGGTCGGCAATTGCCTTGGGCCCCGAGCTACCTAGGGGCCCCCAAAATGCCCCATTAAATTATGATTAAGTTGCTTTAGTTTTTTTTACTTTTCGCAAATTATATATTTCTGAAAACATTTGCGAAAAAAGGTATCAAATCATTAGTGTCGCAGACAGGAGCCCCCCACCTCACTACATTGGACTATTCCATTATCTCACTTTCTGCGTGCGAAAGTGACAAGGCTGTAATGTGGCAAAAAACTGACGGAGAAAAAGAAGTGATTGACAGACAATGTAGGCTACAGAGTGACAGACAGAGAAGCTACCCAAGCGGTGCTAAAAAAGCAGGAAGCAGGAGGAAAGCAAAACGTTTTTAGCAAAATTGCAGAAGGTAACAAACTTTTTTGTGATGCCCGCTGACAATGACAACAATGCTAACGATATGTTACAAATCCATGATGGCCGTAGCCAACTAAGGTCACCGAGGTCCGGACCTCTTTCATTTTTTTACATTCAAAATTAAAATGTCAAGTTCTATGATAAATTAGCCGTTTAAACCACCTCATATGAGTGAACGGGGCTTGAGAGTGCGTTGTGAGTGAGGGCGCGCGTGCAGCCTCTGTGTTGCCAGATCCACCGAATGGAAAGGTGGCAGTAGTCTTCTGGACCTGTTTTTCTGATTTAATGTGACACTTTAGGAAGTTATTACAGTTTTTTCCAATTGCTAACACACTAAAATGACATGGACAGCTCAATTATTTAAACTGACACACAGAGAGCAAAACCTCTTCTCAAGTCTCCAAAACTCTAAACACATTTTCTGCTTTACACACATTTTGCAATTCAAAATGGCACTTTTTTTAAATGACCTGAACACGGTTCTCTGCATAAGACACAACAATCTGACATAAAGTCACATGTTTGCCATTTCAAAACACTGCCATTTAAAATGACAATACATGAGCTAATTGGTTAATACATGTGCCAGCTGGCCAAACACTTCACTGGTTAATGGTTAACACTTCAATCAGGATGTAAGCACTATGAAAAGACCACTGGTGAGCACCTTTTTTTTTTACAACAACAATGGAAGACGAGGAAGAGGAAGAGGGGGAGGAAGAGAAAGAGGAGAAAGAGGAAAAGTAAGAAGAGGAAGAGGAGGAGGAGGAGGAAGAGAAAGAGGAGGAAGAGAAAGAGGAAAAGTAAGAAGAGGAAGAGGAGGAGGAGGAGAAAGAGGAAAAGTAAGAAGAGGAAGAGTAAGAGGAGGAGGAGGAGAAAGAGGAAAAGTAAGAAGAGGAAGAGAAAGAGGAGGAGGAGGAGAAAGAGGAAAAGTAAGAAGAGGAGGAGGAGGAGAAAGAGGAAAAGTAAGAAGAGGAAGAGAAAGAGGAGGAAGAGAAAGAGGAGGAGGAGGAGAAAGAGGAAAAGTAAGAAGAGGAAGAGTAAGAGGGAGGAGGAGGAGAAAGAGGAAAAGTAAGAAGAGGAAGAGAAAGAGGAGGAGGAGGAGAAAGAGGAAAAGTAAGAAGAGGAAGAGTAAGAGGAGGAGGAGGAGAAAGAGGAGGAAGAGAAAGAGGAGGAGGAGGAGAAAGAGGAAAAGTAAGAAGAGGAAGAGTAAGAGGAGGAGGAGGAGAAAGAGGAAAAGTAAGAAGAGGAAGAGAAAGAGGAGGAGGAGGAGAAAGAGGAAAAGTAAGAAGAGGAAGAGTAAGAGGAGGAGGAGGAGAAAGAGGAAAAGTAAGAAGAGGAAGAGAAAGAGGAGGAAGAGAAAGAGGAAAAGTAAGAAGAGGAAGAGAAAGAGGAAAAGAAGAGGAAGAGGAGGAGCCCCTAGAAGAGTTATTTTCAGCATGGCGGTGGAAGGTATAGGACCGGCAGCCCTGTGTGCGCATGCCTCTTTTGCAGGCTATGGAAGAGGTATGAGGAGATTGATGTGTGTGTGATTCAGGGATGGATGTGTGTGTGATTCAGGGATGGATAAGGCACTCAAGGCGCTTCTTCCTTCGATGTCTGGCAAGGGAAGATATTGCCTGTGATGTGGCCTGACCCAGCTGTCCGGCAAGATGCTGCCTAATTATTTTCTTGCCTCTTTTTTTTATACATTTATTTTTTCTGCAATTTTGTTTTTCAGTTTACTGTTTTTTGTGAGCATATTTTTGTTCAGGCCAATGTAAATATATCTGCTGTGCTTATGTTGCACTGACTTGTTTGGTGAAAAATAAAAAAATAAATGTTTAAACAGCATGTGTGTGTATCTGCAAATATTTCTGTCATGTGAACAATCTGAAGAATTTTCTACAGTTTTTCAAACTATTTTAGTATTATAGCAAAGCATACTAAAGATGAGAGTGCTTTTCATAATGCCCAACAGTGTGTAGTTCGTTAGACAAAAATCTGGTAATATGAATGAAGTGTGTACCATTTCGTGCAAAAGTTTGATTTTGATAATGCTATATGTAGTTTTGGTTGCAGTGCTTCATTTTGCAGGAGATATGAGGTATTTTGCAGTTTGGGTGTGTGGTTTTGTGAATTGTGTTAAGTATTTTGATAAAACCACACTAGTTTGCAAAATTGTGTGTTAGCAATTGGAAAAAACTGTAAAGTGGAAAGTTGCAGTTTAGGGTTAGTGATATATTAATCTTATTTCCAAAACACAAGCTTTGAACTTATTTCGGATTAATTATATTATTTTGTTTTGTTTTTCGTAGCAATATCTGGCAACATATTACTGTCGGCGACTCGGCATTACAGTTTTTCTCGATTGCTAAGACACATTTCTTGAAAGCTGCTCTCCTTTTCTCTAAACTGTGAACACAAAACCCAATTTTCAAGCTACATTCACAAAACCTCAGACTCTTCTTGCAAAACCAAACTTTCACCTCAAAACAGTTCAATCCGTTCTCAAAACTGAACTATGTTGTCAAATCGTGCCCCGAGTCAATCAAAATTAAAAACACTAATGAACAGTCACTAAACACTACGTAGAAAATTAGAAAACACAATGCTCAGGACATGAAGCTGGAGAAATACATGTTTATTGTTCACTGTAGGCTAAATGCATGTTGCAAAACACACAAAAAAAACTGTGCATTTAGCACTTGTACAAAAAGACAAAACATAAATATTGTGCATTTACACGTAGCACTTGTAAAAACAAACAGAAATCTTATACGTTTGCCACTTGTGTACAGTAAGCCCATGTAAAAATAAAGTACAAAAATATACATGGAATACTAGGCCTACAAACAGTTAGACCAACCCTCCATTACAATACTACAGTACATTGGTACAGTGATGTACTGAAACATATTTACTTACAGTATACTTTGGTACAGTATATAGTATGTCATACAGTAATTGCGGTCAACATTTACATACTGTACTATAATGTCAAAAAAAGGTAATTACCTATTCTCTTCTCTAAATCTTTGGATTATGGTGGACACAGTGAATCTACTGATGTTTGGTTGTACACTTTGTCCAGCCTCCCTCATGCTCATACCATGGACAAGAACATGGTCAATCACAGTAGCTCTGATTTCATCAGATATTACTGTTCTTTGTCTTCGCTGATCACCTCGACCTCCTCGACCTCCTCTCACACAAACTCTTCCTCTCAGATTTCTATCCACTGTAGGGCTTCACAAACCAGTGCTCTCTGAACTGGCTTACTGTATATGTTCCCTCACATCATTAGACACAAGTGTGATCAATTTTGAGTTGTTGTGTTCAAGTGGTGACACATGTGCTTTAATGTGTTTGACTTTTGTCACCAGTGCTCACCATTATGCAGCACGGGTGCATCACAATGAAAATGTGTTGGCAAGTTGTGTCTAAACAGGTGAAAAGTGCTTATGGTTTTGCCAAAAGAGTGATTGATTCAATCAGTGGGTTCAGGCAACTGAGCATTTGGTTCAGACAATAGGGTTTAGTGTTTTAGCAATTGAGAAAAACTGTAATAAAAAAAAAGCTTATAGACAAACTGTAATTGCATAAAGCTACCACATTCGGTAAGACAAACGCAATGATCCACTGGACATTATAGTACAGTATTTATAAATGTTGACATCAATTACTGTATGACATACTATATACTGTACCACAGTATACTGTAAGTAAATATGTTTCAGTACATCACTGTACCAATGTACTGTAGTATTGTAATGGAGGGTTGGTCTAACTGTTTGTAGGCCTAGTATTCCATTTATATATTTGTACTTTATTTTTACATGGGCTTACTGTACACAAGTGCTATGTGTAAATGCACAAGATTTCTGTTTTGTCTTTTTGCACAAGTGCTAAATGCACAGTTTTTGTTTTGTTTTGCCACATGCATTTAGCTTACAGTGAATAATAAACATGTATTTCTCCAGCTTCATGTCCTGAGCATTGTGTTTTCTATTTTTCTACATAGCGTTTAGTGACTGTTCAGTAGTGTTTTTAATTTTGATTGACTCGGGGCACGATTTGACAACATAGTTCAGTTTTGAGCACAGATAGAACTGTTTTGAGGTGAAAGTTTGGTTTTGCAAGAAGAGTCTGAGGTTTTGTGAATGTAGCTTGAAAATTGGGTTTTGTGTTCACAGTTTAGGGAAAAGGAGAGCAGCTTTCAAGAAATGTGTCTTAGCAATCGAGAAAAACTGTAACAGAGAACACTGTAAAAAGAAGTAACCTGATTTTGTAAGAATGTTTTCTAGTTTCATAAATTGTATTGTTAGTTTTAGTTTAGTTTTTATTTTGCAAACACATTTCTATTTAGTTTTTACTCTATTTAGTTAGTTTAGCAGCACAAAGTGTAGTGTAGACCAAAGCGAGACATTCAATTTCAGAAAAGTTTATTGTTTGCCCAGATTACAACAATTAATGTAAATTATCACGTGAAGCACATTTCTTTTTTTTCTTTTCTTTTTTTAAGGTTATTAGGGGCTCTAGGTGTCAATGCCCTGCCCCTGGTATTTTAATGCACCACTGGGGGTGGTGATGGCGCAGTGGATAAGACACGTGTCCTTGGTGTGAGAGACCCGGGTTCGAATCCACTGTGAAACACCAATGTGTCCTGAACAAGACACTTAACCCCTAATTGCTCCAGAGGTGTGCGACCTCTGAAATATAGCAATTGTAAGTCGCTTTGCATAAAAGCGTCAGCTAAATGAATAAATGTAAATGTAGGTTAAAATGAATCAACACTTCTGTAACAATATTTGTATGTTTACAATTTAATCTGTACAAAGACAAAAAAAAAAAGATTTCAGAGTTAAAAACAGACATCATCTGCTTTAGTGTGAGGGAGTGTTGAGTGAGAGAGTTTAAATGTGTTTAACCATAAAGTATTTGGAGTGCATCATTGGACCATTTAGGTGTAAATTCAGTTTAGCTAAAAATATCCAGATACTGTAGAAACCAGCTGTAAAGAGAAGCACAGTGTTCACACAAGGGTACGTTACTGCTTGTTTGTGTGCATCTGTTAGACGAGACGATTGATCTTTGTAAGTATCCACAAGAGATCCGTGTGTCAGATTGGTGAGATGGTTCGTCTCCGTAACCATCCACATCTCAGGAACTTCATGATTCTCACGCTAATATTCATAACTCCTCCCAGGTTATACAGCATGTGATAGAAGGTGTGAACAGACAGGCTGCGCGTCTCGTCCGCATACTTCAGTGCCACGATCGGAGTGTAAAGAGGATTCGTCAGGTTACGAAACGGAGGACGAGATGACTCGATCACCTTCTTAGTGCACTGCAGAGACAGAGAGAGTGAGTGAGTTTCAATCCTCCTTAGCCTGTTCAAGATAAGCTCATGTGACTTTATTCACATTACTTTGTTCATTATTTAGTCATTTTATTACATTTCACATATGCAACAATCGGCCTAATCGGTAGAGTTACGTAGTAAAATTGGGGTCAGATTAAACCCAAATTTTACTACGTAACTCTACCGATT
The DNA here is from genome assembly GCA_036326025.1 of Chrosomus eos. Lineage (NCBI taxonomy): Eukaryota > Metazoa > Chordata > Actinopteri > Cypriniformes > Leuciscidae > Chrosomus > Chrosomus eos. The sequence continues at coordinate 386,662 of JAZAVI010000052.1, forward strand.
AGGCCGATTGTTACAAACTAATGCAAGATAACTATAATAATACCTGTAATGATAACTATATTCACGTTCATACCAGAGGACAACTATAACGATAACTAAATTAACGTCCACACAAATGGACGATATCTGTAAAGATAACTACTTTTGGTCTCCACGCCAATGGACAATAACTATAGCGATAGCTATATTCACGTCCATACCAATGGATGATAACTATAAAGATAACTATTTTTGGCCTCCACACAAACAGATGATAAATGCTTGAGCTTTTTAAAGTCGGTGGATTTGGATTGGCTGTCAGTGTTTTAATTGTTCATCAAATCTTTCTGAAAGTGATTCCAGTGATATCATTGCTGTGTGTCGTTATTTTAGTAATAGTGTGGACTTTGCTATTCTCTTAAAGAGTTGTAATGATTATTAAAGCTTTGTTTCTAGTTATGGTTCTTGGTGTGAACAGGTATGAATCCACGTGTGTTCTGACCTTGGCGATGTCTTCAGGTGTTTGTCCCAGGCCTTGAAAGAGGTTCACTTGGGTGGGCAGGTAGCAGTTCCTGAAGTGAGAGAGCGTCTCAGCATCAGCACCGGCAAACTCTTTCTTAGAAACGTCTGTCATTAACTTCATCTCAAACTCTGTGTTTACAGGCCCGGGCTCGATCATCGACACACTGACAGACAGACAGAGATGGGAAAGTACGTCAGACTGCAGTGAGAGGCATCAGAACAGATCTAGAACCACAAGAAGAACCCTCTAGAACCCTCTCAAGCCCATGTAGGCAATATATTTATGATGCTTTAGCTTTAATGACAAAGCTCTTTTAGTTATGGAATATATATTAAAATAATATTTTAAGACAATGTTTAATGGCAAACACTATTTTAAAGATCTGAAACGCACCTATCAAACGTGAAAAGCAAGTAACTTTGTGATCTAAAATGGGTTGGTCTGAAGTAGCTACATTACTTATAAGTGTGGTTTGGGCGTAACGTGAAATAAACCAATCAGAGCGTCATCTCACATTCCCTTTAAAAGCAGGCGCGCTTGTTCCATGACGGATTGCTATTATGATGGCGGATTTGCCAGGCGCACGCCAGGAGCGGTTCACAGCCGAGGAGACAGACGTTCTCGTCAGGGCCGTAAAAGAGAAGTGACATTGTATGTGGATGGGAAAAACCCACCACTAGCCCATTAGCTTCGGTTAAACAGGCATATAATAATTTGGGTAAAAAAGTTCATTCCCTAATTTACCGACGTGCGTCTGTGGAGGGAAAAGTCCGCTGTGCGTTGGTTGCATAATAGGAATGATACATGCGTCGTTGTACAAAGTCAATTGTGCTGGGTGCAAGATAGTGCCGTTAGACTCACGTGACGTTAAACTTGAGCAGCTGGATGGCGAGACTCTCACACAATCCCTCCGTGGCGAACTTTGACGCGGAGTAGACGTCATTAAATGCCACACCTTTAAAGAACAACACAAATCTGTTTTCTGTTTCTGTACACTGATGTTTCCACTTGTGTGTCATTCAGCCGATCCTCATGAAAGGTAAGAGCTCTTCTACTGTTCTTCAAGATGAAGTATCTGTGTGTCTGACTGTCTTACCATGCAGGCCCAGCACACTGCTGATGACGACGATGTGTCCAGAGCGTCTCCTCTTCATGTCGGGCATGATCTCTTTAATCATGCGCACAACACCGAAGAAATTGGTCTCGAACACCTGCTTCATGTCGTCCAGACTGAGAGCCTCAATGGGCCCCACCAGACCGACACCAGCGTTATTGACTACAAACACACAGATGAATTCTGGCTGAAGCTGAAGACTTAAAAGAGAAACTGACGCTCAGATTCATCATCTTAACCTGAGCACAACTGAACAGAAGCCAGCAGAGACAGATCTATGTGTGTGTGTGTGTGTGTGTGTGTGTGTGTGTGTGTGTGTGTGTGTGTGTGTGTGTGTGTGTGTGTGTGTGTGTGTGTGTGTGTGTGTGTGTGTGTGTGTGTGTGTGTGTGAACTCACTCAGTATGTCTATATGTCGATCTTTGACGCTGTCGACACACTGTTTGACAGATTCATCACTGCAGACGTCCAGCGTGAGCAGAGACAGAGTTCGTCCGTACGCGTCTCCAGCCTCTTCAACCAACTTATCCTTCCGCTTCAGATCCCGCATCGTAGCTATGACTGAACACACACACGGAGAGAGAGAGTGAGAGAGAGAGAGAGAGAGAGAGAGAGAGAGAGAGAGAGAGAGAGAGAGAGAGAGAGAGAGAGAGAGAGAGAGAGAGAGGACTAGTTGCTGAACACACACACATGAACATAAGACGAGTGAATGAGTTCAACATCCAATGATGACTAAAGAGATTTAGACACGCGAAGCTCATATCCATCTGTCACTGGTGATTCATAAAGCTCATAATCACGCCAATGTCATGGTGTAACGTGTGTGTAAGAGAGAGAGGAGAGAGAGAGAGAGAGAGAGAGAGAGAGAGAGAGAGAGAGAGAGAGAGAGAGAGAGAGAGAGAGCACTAGTTACTCAACACACACACACACACACATCCGAATGAGTCCGACTTCACAGAGAGCTTCAACTCTCCCATTGTCAATACAAGATCTTGGCCAAAAAAAAATTCATGCAGCTCTGAATGGAAATATGTTTTTTTTGGCTAGGTAGTGTATGATATGAGGGATTGATCAAGTCCCTTCAGATCAATCAGATCCGATTCCTATTGGCTGCAGTGAGTTTCTGTCATTATTACTCAGATAAACATCGAATTAATTTCAGAAACAAACTAAACAGCCTCCAAACAGCCATTGAGCTGCTGACTCATGGAAACAATCCTTTCAGTCTAAAGCTCTGACTCCATGAGTCGATGAGTTCATTACTCTTACCATGCAGATCAGAGCATAGTAATCTGAGATCTCATTCAAACTCTACTAGTAGATCTTTTTTAATGTTGTTTGATTAATTGAATCAACATTAAGCTGACTCTACGCTACTGTCTTCAGTTGAGCTGCTTATGCCTGAACCGAGCTGATTTCATAATGAATGAACTTTACCAGAGCATGTGAGCAGAGCGTGAGCGCAGTGATAACATTTCCTCTGGAAGATCTTTCTGAAGTTTTCTCGCTCAGTCCACTCAGGGCCTCTTGCTCAACCCAGAATGCCCTTTGTGATATGCTGGTTTGAAAATATGTGAAAGAAATAGGGCTGCCCCTGACGAAGGTTGACAAAGTCGACTGGTAGTTGTACATTTAATACATTAGTCAACTTATCGCACATTTATATTAATTTAATTACTTAAAGCTGCTGCCGGCAACATTTTTTTGATCAATTTCAGTGAATTCGACACTATAATCCGACAGAACAACATAAATAAAGTGGTTTTAGAAAAAAACCCGAGCTTCTAACTCCATCTGGAGCGTGTTATTTGTTTTGCAAAAATCCACAGCTCCCTGTTCATCGGGTCTAATCAGCGCAGGGGGGTATGAGATCTGACTGTCAATCACAGATCGGGCACACGCCACCCCTCGCGCACGTTACAATCACATGCACACGCCTGAAGTTCGCGCAGTAACAAAGAGTGATGGCGGATGTATCTCACTTTCAAAACACTAAGTAAGCTCATTTAGAGTATAAATGACGTTAGCAATTGCAATCGATCGGTAGATTAGCCAAGGCAGCATACCTCCAAATACTCCATGGTGTTGATGGATGCTGGTGAGACGGGCGCGTTCACAGAAAACCTGTGACGAGCACGAACTCGGTGAGTCGGTGGGAGGGTATCCGTTGATAGTGGGGGAGGGGCATGAGAGTTGTAAACATTCAAAATTTTGCCTAAGTCCACTCAATCTGCCAGACTTGCCGACTGGAGCTTTAAATATATAATGTAAACCATAATGAGTGTTTACGTAGGCTATGTATAGTAATATTGCCTATTCTGAGCTGGCTAAAGTAATGATTATGAATGTATCAAAAATAGTAAGAAGACATTTTATTTGTTTATCAATGACTGCTGTTTTCTGTGTCAGTGTTGGCTGCAAAGATGAAGTTGACATCTATCTGGAGAAATGCGACTTTCCTATGGATTATATAAGCATGGTGAGGGATAAGCCTCACCATCAGAGAGAGGAATGTCCTCCTCGTCCTCTGAGACCTCGAGAAGGCCCTCGTCATCTTCATCACCTGAACCGGCCGGTTCGTTGATGTACAGGAGGTTGTCCACAGGATTGGGCTGGTCAAGTTGGGGGATGTTGTGCCCCGGGCCCCCGGTAGCGTGTCGTCGTCACCGTGTCCCCCATCCGAGTCAGAAAGGCCAATCTCCTGCCAACTTTAAGACGGTGCTGCAGGAGCTTCTTAGGCAGCATTAGGTAATGACTGCAATTCTCCAAAGCCTCTTCTGTGTGCTTTGAGGCCAAAGCATACCAAACACGGCACTGATGAGGGTCTTTAGGAGCGATCGGCACACCACGCGCAACCGGGCAGGCACGTAATAAGCTGTTCCCGGGAGAAGCAGCAGATTTAGAGAGCGACATACCGACGAAAAACTCTGTAAAATCCATGGCGAGCAGCCTTGTACAGGAGAGCAGGTGAGATAATGCAAGAGCATGGGTGGCTCAGGATGCAAAACACAGCTAACCTAGGCTGAATAAAAGACTGTCACGTCTGGCAGAGGCTGATCTGGCGATATGTAATCCTGGTACGGATGCTTTTCCGCCCATAGGTGGATTTTGAACATGAGATGATGAAAGAGAACTTCTCGGTTAACATCTCGTCTTCAATTACATGTTAAACCTCTCTTTGATTTAATAATTTAATAATTAAATTACGCAAATGCACGTGCAGATCAGAGGTGCGCCGTAAAGGAAGATACAATCAGACCAACGTATTCTTTTCACACTAAGCTTAACCTAGGTTTTAGTTTTTTTAGCTATCAGCAAATTATAATGTGTTTTGACCATGACCAAGCTCATTTATTAAAAACTGCATTAAACTTCAGACATGTAATTCTGCAAAATACAGTTTATGAATAAATTACAGGTTTCTGCATTAGAATAATTTTCTGTATAGCTTATCGGCCCTACCATCTTATGGTTATACAAATAAAATCTAAAAATAAATATAACATGCTTGGGGACGTTCTGGGTATATAACAATTTTTTTTTAAAAAACCAATAGAGAAAGTTTCAGTTCCCCCCCAAAATAACCAAACTGCAACCACATGGGAATGTTGTGACGCTATTGTATTACTCCATTAACTTATTTGATTCATATTTTATGAAGTTTGCATAATTTTCATAACTTTCATGTTTAATACTGTGAAGCTGCTTTGAAACGATCTCTGTTGTAAAACGCGCTATACAATAAAGGAGATTTGACTTGTTTTATGCCTAATAAAAGCAGGTCTGACAAAAATCCATGGGATGTTCATGTAATGTCCTTCATCCAAATGACCTTGGAATCCCGTAAGATCCTACTTAACAAAGTGATTCTTCTGAACAGTGACCTTTATACCCAGTTGGTTCGTGTTTGATTCATTAGTTGTTCCTTTAAGAATGTTTGGCAAACCATAACTGTAATGTGGTATTTCACCAGAAATTGTTGATGTATTGATCTGTATTATGTGTGTCTTATTTGATTCGTGTCTTACCGTAGTATCGCTTGTTCTCGTCTCTCGCGAGCAGCACGGCGATGCCCATCCCGATCCCGGACGAGCAGCCGGTGATCAGCACCACTTTCTGGCCCTCCGTTGCCATGGTTTCAGCGGAGTAACGGAGCGCGAGCTGCGTGCGAGTCTCTTCAGCGGATCAGCACATGAACGCGCCCGGATTACTCAATCAGCCTGCAGGATTTATCATTTGCACAGTTTGATAGTGGTTCTGCAGAGAGAGATTAATCGCCTGTATAAAGTGCACAGTCATACATTAGGTTGCTGTTAAAGTCCCAGTTTTTATATTTAAAAATGCCCTAGTTTTGATCAAAATACAACCAAGCACCGTTTAGAAAAGACAAATAAAAAATGTATAAATATTATTATTTGCAATATAATATTAATTATAAATAATATTGTTTGTGTGAATGGAAGAGTATGTTTTGAATGGGCGCACGAGACACATATTCTCCCTCGAGCAGAAACCGTTAAACGTTAATCACAGAGCGCGCGCAAAGGCAGTCTGACAGCAGGAGCTAAATTCTGAGGTAATTTACCACACGGTCTGTGCTTTTACTTCACAACAACTGACTTTCATCAAGTTATACATGGCAGTAATGTCATCACATTTAGGTGTCGACGAATAAATAAATAATAAAATAAGACGCTAGCTAATGTGCCGATTACTGAGATAAACATTTACTGAGCGAGCTCACAATGGACTTAACAAATGTATTTCTGATACGGGTCCGTATATTTGGATATGACTTTTAATTGGATATGATTAAAATATTGTTGTGTCTTTGACCATTTTTAAACGGCTCTTTCACCTTTAATTCTCTATAGAAACAAGAAAACGTCTCCGGTTACTTACGTAACCTCGGTTCCCTGAAAGGCAAGGAACGAGACATTACGGATGTCGTATATGGGAACTCTCTCTCATCCTTCACTTCCGCTGAAATCTTATTGGCTAACGCCAGCAACGCTGGCCAATTGATGCAAATATGCAAATACTGAAACCCGTTGCAGTATAATGCAAGAGCAGCGTCAATTCCTCCTCAGAATCGAACAGAACGCCAAATCAATAGCGAACACGGCGGCGAGCGTAATGTCTCGTTCCTTGCCTTTCAGGGAACCGAGGTTACGTAAGTAACCGGAGACGTTCCCTTTCAAGGCTACGGAACTTCGACATTACGGATGTCGTATATGGGAACTGTATAGAATCCCGCCGTGGAAGCAAGCAAACCACAGAACAGAACCCAATACAAAACCCTGACACCGCCCCCCCAGAATGCCAGCATTGTGATAGGACGAGACTGGCCAATAGCGAGCCTCTAACTTCTGATAGGTCCAAGGGGACGAATCACAAACTCACAAAACACTGCCAGAATTTGCATATCCCGAACAGTATAACCGGGGGGAAGTCTGCACTGTAGACCAACAGGGCAACAACAACAGTAAAATAAGGCCAACGCATAGCGGTGACAACAGTCTTAATACACATAAGCACACAGAACAACTCATGAGCAAAGCGCAGAGAGCTCTAAATGCTGTGCAAGAATTCAACTCACCGAAAGCACTTGAGACGCCACAGAGGGTAAATCCAACTTGTAAAACCTGGCGAACGTATTCTGAGAAGACCAGCCAGCCGCAAGACATAAATCCTGAATAGACATACCTAGGGCTGGGCGATATGGCCCAAAAAAAATATCACGATATTTTTTTTATATCAGTCGATATCGATAATTATCACGATAAATGTCAAATCTTTATTTCTTTCAAGTTTAAAGGCAGATTTTTGCTCCTAAGTATAAGTTGTAGAAACCAGAGCGTTAATTGTGGTTTTAAACTAGGTCCTACTCTTTATTGTCAGAACATATCATGACAAACACTTGCCAAACAGGTGAACATTTCACAAATCTGAGGTAGAACATTCAAACATTTTGTAATTTTTCCTCAACAAAATAAATATCTGAATAGAAAAATATTTCTTCAGCACAGTTGGCACTGGAGTGCAGGCTGCAATATTAATATTACATGTTTTGTCTCAAAATGCATATTTGACAGTGAGTTGTCAGTAAATCTGCATCCTAACTCAAACTAATACTACTACTAGGTTAAATTTATGTTCATTAACAAAACCAGTAACATTGGTTGTGTTTCAAAAGAAAAAATATTTAACAACCACATTTTTATTTGGTAAAATGTAATATTCTGACTGTTTGAGTTTTATTAAAATGAACCATTGGTCATCCAGTATCATGCATTTAGATCATGATATCCACAGATAAAACCAGGAATAGCCCATATATAGCACCTCACTATCATGGCAAAATGTAACTTTATGGTTTCTATGGTATTTGTATGAAAAACAGTAGCCTAACAGATAAATATATTATTAAATACTGTAATTATATTCCATTAGTCATTTAATACATTGTCTACATTAAGAATATAATACAATTCAATATGTATATCCCACATTTCATGGTGCAGTTAATATTAGCTACTATAGGCTAACGTTACAGTAAATCCATGGTAAATGGGTTCAGTATCAGTTCAATTCTGACTGTATCGTTGCTCACAGTGTTTCTCCTGTTTGTCAGCGCTGTTTCATCTGCCTTTAAACTGGTTTAAATCACTGAGACATTAGTGTTGTTCGCTGAATTTAAGCGCTTCTCACTGGATCTCATGAGCGAGACGATCAGAGTAAACGCGTCTGCTCTAGAGAGCTCGCGCTACCGTTTGGACTTCGAGCCGAGCGGATAAATGCTCCGTGTGGCGCGCCGCGCGGTTCAAATGAGTTTCGTTCCGCTTTTGGCGCATACACATTATCGAACATTTATCGACCTCTTGATATCGTTTTATCGAGAAAAATGATATCGCGATAATTATCGTTATCGTTTTATCGCCCAGCCCTAGACATACCCTTAGTCCAGGCCCACGAAGAGGCGATCGCCCTGGTCGAATGGGCCTTAACATTGAGGGGGCATTCCTGTCCCATACAGTCATAAGCCAAAACAATAGCGTCCACAATCCAGTGAGCAAGCCTCTGTTTAGAGACTCCCCGTCCCTTATTGCATCCACCAAAGCACACAAATAGCTGGTCCGAGCTTCGGAAAGCAGCCGAGCGAGAGATGTACTCCCGGAGCGCTCTGACTGGGCAGATAGCACTTTGAGCATCCGAACCTAGAGAGGTCGATGGCTCAACAGACAGGGCAGGCAAAGAAACAATCTGCGCCCTGAACGGGGTATTGAGCGATTTAGGGACATAACCCGGCCTCGGTCTGAGAGTCACGTTACAGTTTCCGGGTCCAAAGCGAATACAATCTTCGCTGACAGAGAAAGCCTGTAAATCCCCAACCCGCTTCGCCGAAGCGAGAGCGAGAAGCAGCGCCGTTTTAATCGAAAGCTCCTTAACTGCAATCGACACTAAGGGTTCAAAGGGCGGCCGTGACAAAGCTTCCAAGACCAAAGTCAAATCCCAAGGCGGCACGGACGGCGGCCGTGCAGGGCATAATCTCTTAGCTCCTTTAAGGAACCGAGTCACCAACGCATGTCTACCGATAGACTGTCCATCAACAGGCGGGTGAAACGCAGCAATAGCAGCTACGTATACCTTCAGGGTGGATGGCAGGCTCCCTTCGTCCATTCTGTACTGAAGGAAGCGTAGAATATCCGACACCGAGCAGTTCGCTGGGTCTAAACCGATATCCTGACACCATTTAGAGAAAACACCCCACTTCAGAGCGTACAGGCGCCGGGTAGACGGGGCTCGCGCTTCCGCGATGGTATTTTGAACCCGCGAATGAAGCACATCGATCCCGCTCAGCGTCCCTGCAGCGGCCACACATGGAGCCTCCACAGCCCGGGGCTGGGATGCCAAATCGATCCGCTCGCCTGAGACAGTAGGTCCTTCCTGAGCGGAATTTCCCACGGTTGCTCCGTTAGTAACTCCACCAAGTCCGCGAACCAGGGCTGATTCGGCCAGTACGGGGCCACTAGAGTCACCGCCGCCTTTTCCTCCCTGACTTTGCACAACACCATGGGCAAAATTTTCACCGGAGGAAAGGCATAGAGACGGGCTTTCGGCCATCGCGCAGTTAGCGCGTCCATCTCCCGGGGGGAACGGGACAGCGAGAAAAACATCCGACAATGCGCGTTCTCGCTCGTCGCGAAGAGGTCGATCTCCGCTCTGCCGAAACGATCCCATATCAGTTGAACCGTCCCGGGGTGAAGCCTCCATTCCCCTTGAGGAATCCCGTTCCTCGAGAGCATATCCGCCCCCCGATTTAGAACACCGGGGATGTGTGTCGCTCTCACCGAGAGAAAGAACCGATCCGCCCACAGCAGGAGAGATTCCGCCTGCTTGAATAGGTCCCTGGAATGCAAACCGCCTTGGCGATTGATGTAAGAGACCACAGAAGTGTTGTCGGTTCGAATCAACACATGCCGCTGTTCCAGTCGAGACCGGAAAACTTTTAGGGCTAGAGAGACCGCTTCCAGTTCCAAGCGATTTATGTGCCACTCCATCTGCCTCTCCGACCACCGACCGGAGGCGGGCTTGCCCAGGCAGACCGCTCCCCACCCGGTGGACGAAGCGTCCGTCAGGACCTCCACGCGTCGCGTCACTATACCCATAGGGACACCTGAACTGTAGAGATCCGGGTTTCTTCCACGGGGCCAGGGCACGGGCGCACACACGGTTGACCATAATGCGCTTGCGGCCGGAGTGCCACGCGCTCGGGTTGACGCGCGCTTTCAGCCAGTGCTGAAGCGGTCTCATATGTAGCAGTCCCAGATGACACACTGATGAAGCGGCTGCCATCCGCCCCAATAGCATCTGAAACTCTTTCAGAGGGACGAGTCTGCCCGGTCTGAAGAGACCTAGCGAAGAAGTCAGAGCCTCCGCTCGTTCGGGGGAGAGACGCGCTTTCATACTCACTGAGTCCAAGCATACTCCCAGGAATGTGGTAGTTTGGCTCGGTGTGAGCACACTTTTTTGGACGTTTACCCTCAAACCAAGCGTTTTCAAATGGCGAAGTAGGGCTTCCACATGGCCGACCAATGTCTCCCTCGACTGCGCGAGAATCAGCCAGTCGTCCAGATAGTTCAAGACGCGCATCCCGCTCGACCTGAGGGGTGAAAGTGCCGCGTCTACACATTTCGAAAAGGTGCGGGGGGCGAGGGCTAGCCCGAACGGGAGTACCGTGTATTGGTACGCCGCATTCTCGAACGCAAACCTCAGGAATCGCCTGTGGCGCTTCGCTATCTGGACGTGAAAATAAGCGTCCTCTAGATCCACTGAAGCGAACCAATCCCCGGGGCGAATTTGCGCTAGGATCTGTTTCAGTGTAGTCATCCTGAAAGCGCGCTTGTGAAGCGCTCTGTTGACGGGTCTCAGGTCCAGTATGGGGCGGAGACCCCCTCCCTTCTTCGGCACTACAAAGTAGCGGCTGTAGAATCCGCTTCCCCGCTCGCTCGGGGGAACCGGCTCTATCGCTCCCTTGTCGAGTAAACTGCACACTTCCTGCCTCAGTACATGAGCATTTTGGGGCAAAGTTAACGACTGGATTACGCCGCGGAAGCGGGGTGGTCTGCGTTTGAACTGAAGTGTGTACCCGTGTCGAATTACATTCAGCACCCACGGCGAGATGCCCGGAATAGCTTCCCACGCCGTGAGGAAACGACTGAGTGTGGGCCGGTCTAGACCTGCGGTCATCGCCGCTATGTGAGGGTTGGGGATAGACACCTCGCGCTTCCCGCGAGGCGCCTTTATAGTTAATGACCGTGACTCTGCGCTGCTCGAAGACAGGGCGGGTAACACAGTGTGAAGTGCAAGAGGAGAAAAAAGCTCTGTTTGTGAAGAAGTAATTTGCTTTATTGAACAACACACAACATTCACAACATGACTGCACGCGTCGCTCGCCGAACGCAGAAGGACCGCGTGCTCTAGAGCGCGCCGCTTGGCAGCGGGGCCATCCGTGCGCTCTCCTCTCCTCTTGCCCGAGCAGTCAGGACGACTGCTTGGGCCTCGCTGGGGACGCGGCGGGTTTTCTGCGCGGGCTCCTCTGAGCCGGTCTCTTGTTTCCCGCTCCCTGCCACTGCCCGTGTCGGCCCTTACGGGCATCCGATCCCGGGCGGGAGGCTGGCTGATGTCTGGCCGCAGCCTGGGACTGGCGCCCCGAGGCGGAAGACGAGCGAGAGCGAGGGCGCTGCGGCGGGGGCGGTGGCGGCGCTCGCCGAGGGATCACATGGCTCATCGCCTTCGCCTTCTTCTGAGTCTCGGAGTACCGCTCGGTGACCTTCTCCACGGCATCTCCGAACAGGCCATCAGGGGAGATCGGTGCGTTTAGCAGCGTCTTCCTGTCCGCCTCCTGCACGTCCGATAGGGTGAGCCACAGGTGTCTGTGGAGGACCACCAAATACCCCATCGAACGGCCAATCGCCTGGGCCGAGCGCTTCGTGGCCAGGAGCGCGAGGTCCGTTGCAGAACGGAGGTCTCGGATGGCGTCAGCGTCGAAAGAGGCGGCGCCATCCAGAGATTTCAATCGCTTGGCCTGCAGCACTTGAAGAACGGCCATAGCGTGTAGTGCAGAAACCGCCTCCCCCGCGGCGCCGTAGGCCTTGTTAGCCTGGTGAGCCGTAAACCTGCAGGCTCGGGACGGCAGGCTGCGGTCCGAGCCCAGGGCGGGAGCTGACGGGCAAAGATGTGCAGCGACGGTCTCCTCGACAGGAGGGATGCGGAGGTAGCCGTGGTCCCCCGCCTCGTCCACGGGGGGGAACATGGCCTGGGTCGAAGTGAGGGTGCGCGCCGATTGCGGGGCCACCCACGACTTCACCACGTGCTCGTGCACATCAGGAAAGAACGGGGTTCCCCTTTTCGAAGCGGCCTGACGGCGGCTCGATTGGAGGAACCACGCGTCCAACTTGCTCTTTGAGGGCTCGTCGGGAGCCTTCCAGGATAAATCCAGTTCCTCGACGGCCTTCGAGAGGATACGGAAGAGCTCTTCCTGCAGATCCGCGGGGGTCTCTTCCGTGGGTGCCAGAGGGGCGGCCTGTTCCGCACCGTAGTCGTTCTCGGAGGCCGACAAGGACATAGAGTCGTCCTCCTCACTCACCCCGAAGGACACGAAGTCCGCAACGTCGCGGGGAGGATGAAACGAAGGGTCCGGAAAACTCACCGGGGGTCGAACCTCGACTCCGCGGTTGGGGGGGCCTGCCAGCGGCTTGGTGGCGGCAGCAGGCCCAATCCCCGCAGCAGCGCGAGCTTCGTCTCGCCTGGCCTTGAGGGCTCGGAGGGGCATGTCCGCACAGAAGTCGCAGGACCCTTCATCCCTGAGGGCCGACTCCGCGTGGGCCAGCCCCATGCACGCGATGCAGAACAGGTGCATGTCGGGGGGCACTATGGGGCCCGAGCATAAATTGCAGACGGTCGCCATCGGATGCTGGAGACAGTTCAGGTATCTCTGGTGCACCTTCAACGATAGCAAAAATCCAAGTAGTAGTAGTATCAGCTTTCTAGCACACGATTTGAGCGTGAAGAGAGAGATTCTGAGGAGGAATTGACGCTGCTCTTGCATTATACTGCAACGGGGTTTCAGTATTTGCATATTTGCGTCAATTGGCCAGCGTTGCTGGCGTTAGCCAATAAGATTTCAGCGGAAGTGAAGGATGAGAGAGAGTTCCCATATACGACATCCGTAATGTCGAAGTTCCGTAGCCTTGAAAGGGAACACGAAAGAGGAAACTTCAGTCCAGGTGACACATGATAAGTGAACCTTGAAACATTGTTTGTCACGTGATATAAAGTCTGGATAAATTTAAGTCCTGTAGGTAATCATGTAATAGAGACTGCATAAACTTAACAAATGAGAAGACACTATTTCAGAGACCACTGAACTGTCAGACGTCACGTCTTAATACATCCACACAGTCATCAAATCTTTTTTGGAACATGACACTTTCACATACTGTAATTCAGACATGGGGACTTGTGACTTGGTGACTTGGACTCGAGTCGCTATTTTTATGACTTGTGACTTGACTTGACAAAATATAAAATACTTGAGACTTGACTCGGACTTGGAAGTTAAAGACTCGGGACTTGACTTGACTTGAGACACGATGACTTGAATGACTTGAGTGTTAATCACATCATGTTTTCAGTTTGAATATAAAATATATAAATTATGTAAAAAAAATAAAGGTGATCCAGCTGGAGCGCAGGCTGAGAATAGTGCTGTCATGACTGGATCACGAGATCATCTGTCATGCCCTCTCGTACCTTACGCACACCACGCCCACTTACATCAGATATCACATCAACATGTCAGCCGGAGGGATACCGAGGGTCGTCACTTTCAGCTTCAAGAATTTCTCACAAAAGACGAGCAGCGCTTTGCAAGACATGCAACATTAAGATCGCGGACAGCCAGACGACAACCTCCAATTTCGTCCGCCATTTAAAGAGCCATTCTGCCCAGTAAGTGCTTGTCAATTTGTTAATGTTATCTGGTTAGCTCGTTCGTAGTTAGCTAATGTAATTTAATAATAGCTAAAGTAGCCATTATGGTGGACTCAGTAGATAAAGGTAGTGGCGTGTCTTCTTCCTCAACTCTTTTTTTAAATAGCACATTAAACAAAGTTGTTTAGCCATTATTGTTGCGATGTTAATAAATTGGTAAATTTTTTTTAAAAAAACAGCTAACGTACGTTAGCTAGAGCCCGCCGGCGCCGCTCAGAGAGTTTAGCAACCATAGCTACCTATAACGTTCCGGAGGGAGGCTTTCTACAACTTGCTTGGAGGGAGAGAGAGAGAGAGAGAGAGAGAGAGAGAGAGAGAGAGAGAGAGAGAGAAAGAAAGTGTGTGTGTGTGTGTGTTGTGTTGTGTGTGTGTGTGTGTGTGTGTGTGTGTGTGTGTGTGTGTGTGTGTGTGTGTGTGTGTGTGTGTGTGTGGTGTGTGAGTGGAGAGAGAGAGAGAGAGAGAGAGAGAGGGGGGAGAAATGTAACAAAGTTTAATATTGTTCGTAAACAGACTGATCTCATGAAACTGCGTATGTATGACACGTCAATTTGTATTTCCATTTTTGGCGTGCTATCAACACGCATATAATCGCTTTTCAGCGTGTTTATGAACGCCGTTGACTTAACGTTACATTACTGTATATATAAATATATGACCTACCCCAACCCCGTCCCTAAACCTACCCGTCTCTGGTTAATACCATTTATGAGTCTTTCCCTACCATCCTAGTAAGAAAAATATCGCTCCCCAGATGTAGATCAAAATTTGGCTTTATTTCGCTCGTATTTTTAACGGCGTGTACATACACGCGGAATCACTCGGACATAACGGCGTAGATATACACGCATACACGCGGATAGCTCAAAATGCGTATAAACAGAGACAATTTATATGCCACTTGACTTGAAAGTGGCGTGTATGTTTACGCAAAAGTCATGATGTCATGTTGTTCGTAAACTGTGTTTGAGAGAGAGAGATGGAGGTGTTCAGAGAGGAGTCTGTTGGATGTTAAGCTGTTATTTGTTTTATGGATTCAATGTTGAAAATTTAAAACATTTCAAACACTGTTGGCAGAAATGAAAAATAAATAATTTTATGAAGTTACAATTTTGTTTGATTCCATGATGTATTTTACTGAACATGAGTATTTACAATGCAAATCCAAATTATTGTAATTTACTGACAGTTACTTATCTTGTCTTTTCACTTTATTAAGATCAGATTCTGCATGTAAAATTACAATAATAAGGTGACTTGACTTGCACTTGACTTGATCTACTACAAGACTTGACTTGACTTGACTTGACATAGCCTCTGACTTGACTTGACTTGACTTGCCCAAGAAAAAAATACTTGGGACTTACTTGAGACTTGAAGGTTAAGACTTGAGACTTACTTGAGACTTGCACATGTATGACTTGTAATTACATTATGATTTCATTTTTAATATTCATTGACATCCAGAGGAACTCTAGATCAGCCACACTTTTCTGAATAGTGGTGTGCAGTGGAGCTAATATCTGTATATGTACCAATCTAAAAATTATTTGATTTCTATATCTGTATTCAGATAAAAACAGATGTACTGTAGGTGGGGGTTTGTCTGAAAGTATTAAATTTAAGAAGCTAGTTTTAGCTAGAACCGATAGCTTCATAGGCTGTTTCAATATGCACTTGCGCTTCAGGTGACCCGAGTTCAGGTCATTTTATTCATAGAGTTTACTCTCATTCACTCAAAATGCAAGGTTAAAATTATGTACATAGACATATCAAATAGTAGAAAATGTGTATGATTTAATATTTTAGTTAAAGCTACACTGTGTGATTTTTATCCCCATCTAGTGGTGAAAAGGTATATGACCATCCAGTGAATATTAGATTCTGTTCCTCTCAATTCCGATTTCGTTTTAACTCCTACGGTGGCCAATTTAGTCCAAGATTAAAATGACTTCAAGCTCGACCTCGTCCATGAGTGTTCCTTCAAGTGATACACGAAAGGCGAAGCTTGAATTAACGGTTATGTCCCTCTTTGGCTAATGTACTTTCAAGATGGAGGGGCAACATGGCGACCGACATTAGAACCCCTCACCCGTATGTATTTTCAATGGCATATTATACACTCAAGAGAATACTTTATTACTTGAACGAAGTAAATATACATTAATGAGCACATATATTTTTGAAAGAACAAGTGTTTTTAGCTAAGAATAAACTAAAAAAGTTACACAGTGTAGCTTTAATATTACTCTTGACAAAGCTCTGATTTCTGAGAGTCATGCGGAGAAAGCAAGTTGCTAATTGATTTCCGATCATGCTCATTTTATTCACAGAGTTTACACCCATTCACTTTAGACACACTCTTATAGTGTAGGGGTTAATGTATAATATTGTGCTATGATGTTCACCTGTTATCCAGCAAACATGAGGAGTGAATGTGTCTGGCCAGTATTTTTCCTATTATTCAGTAGAATTTTTTATTTGTTTTGAAGCCATTATCCGTGCCTTTCCGAATAAGGTATACAGCTTCAGGCACATCCCTAGTTCTGAATCTTAAAAGATTAATAAGGTTGATATTAGGTCTAAAATTTATATTTTAAACTGGTCATCAAATTAAATAATAAAAGTACATTTGTGATTAATTTAAACATGAAGTGGTTTATGAATCATTGATGTGAACTGATGACAGTGTGAATAATCATGAATGTGATGAGAGATCAGCAAATTGAAACACAGAGGTTGAATTCACTGAGAATAAATCACATCTCCTGATAGTGTTCTTTATTTTTCCACACACTGACAGATTTAGCAGCGATTCACTAAATGAATTGTGCAGATCAGCGGCGGTACACACACTCACAGTATCGCTGCTGTTAAACACAGATGATCACGGTGTAACTCCAGTCTTTCAGGAGCTTCAGAGCTCAATCTGCTGCCTTCATCACTACAACATCTTCTTCTGAAATGATGCTGTTTTATCCTTTATTAGGTTGACTTTACTATCTGCTCTGTCTCACTAAGTTTCAGCTCCTCAAAAACATACACTAAAATAGTGCTTTATATACTATCTTAAACTATAAAAAGAAATCTTAACAGCTTATGTGAGTTACTCTAAAAGGTTTACTTGTCTAGACTTTAATCTGTATAAAGACAAAAATAAAGATTTCAGAGTTATAAACACATCATCAGTTTAAGTGTGCTTGAGTTAGAGAGAGAGTGTGTTTTTGTGTGTTTTTAACTATTTGGAGTTTATTATTAGACCCTTAAGTTGTAAGCAGTCCAGAAACGAAACCCAGCTTTAAAGAGAAGCACAGTGTTCACACAAGGGTACATTACTGCATGTTTGTGTGCATCTGTTAGACGAGACGATTGATCTTTGTAAGTATCCACAAGAGATCCGTGTGTCAGATTGGTGAGATGGTTCGTCTCCGTAACCATCCACAGCTCAGGCACTTCATTAAGCTCACGCTAACGTTCATAACTCCTCCCAGGTTATACAGCATGTGATAGAAGGTGTGAACAGACAGGCTGCCGGTCTCGTCCGCATACTTCAGCGCCACGATCGGAGTGTACAGAGGATTCGTCAGGTTACGGAACGGAGGATGAGGCGACTCGATCACCTTCTTAGTGACCTTCAAAAACAGAGAGAGTGAGTACTTTCATTTAAATCTTCAGTACCTCATTAAAGAGAGCTCATGTGACGGCATTGTTCTTTTTTTAAATTTCACACCAAGAACAATAACTATATCATAACTGTAACAATAACTTATAGTTGACGATAATGTTCTGTTTAATCTAAGTGTTAACTTTTTTTTACATCATCTGCTGCTTTAAATGCTCAAGCTCTTTAAAGCAGAATTGATTGTGATTGGTTGTCAATGTTTTAATTGTTCATTAGCTGGAAATCGTTCCAAAAGTGATTCCAACAATATCATTCTTCTGTCATTATTGTTATAGTGTGATACTGGACTATTCTCTTATAGAATAAGAGCAATTAATAAAAGTTTACGGTTATAGTTATCATTATAGTTATTGTCCTTGTGAACAGGCTTTAATTCACATTTGTTCTGACCTTGGCTATGTCCTTGGGCGTTTGGCCCAGGCATTGGAAGATGTTGACTGCGCCGGTCAGGTAGCAGGTCCTAAAGTGGTGGAGTGTCTCGGCATCAGTTCCGGGGAACTCTTTCTTAGAAACATCTTCGATCATCCTCATCTCAAACTCGGTGTGTACGGGCCCAGGCTCGATCATTGACATACTGACAGACAGACAGACAGACAGACAGACAGACAGACAGAAAAGAAAGATGTGAAATCAAATACATACACCTCCATCCAGAGAAAGAGACATCAAATCAGATCTGTAAGCAGGAGCTGAAGAGATGGCAGGCAGAGATCTGGGTGCAGGGGTATTATTAAACAAACAAACATAAAGGAGCAACCAGGAAACACAAGAAACATGAACCAAAGAGCAGGGACACACACTGTCTACAACTTACAGAAAACATAAACTGAAAAGGAACAAGGGAAACAAAAGGGCTATATTAACACAAGGGGTAACAAGTTAATAAAACACACCTGGGAACAATCAAGTCTAATTAACAAGAAAACTACAAATAACTACAAAGTAGTTGAGCAACTTTCAGACTCTCCATGACAAACCAAACAAAAAATAACCCTACAAAAGTCCAGGTGGGAGGTGGAGCAGAGGCAGACCAGGGGAAGGGATATAGGACCAGGCCTGTAAGGGGCAAGCTGGGGACCACTACAGAGGAGCTAACAGAGCTGGAGACCAGCACTAAGAAACCGGCGGAGCTGGGGACCACTACAGAGGAGCTAACAGAGCTGGAGACCAGCACTAAGAAACCTGGGGACCACTACAGAGGAGCTAACAGAGCTGGAGACCAGCACTAAGAAACCGGCGGAGCTGGCGACCACTACAGAGGAGCTAACTAAGAAACCGGCGGAGCTGGGGCCAGCACTAAGAAACCGGCGGAGCTGGGGACCACTACAGAGGAGCTAACTGAGCTGGAGACCAGCACTAAGAAACCGGCGGAGCTGGGAACCACTACAGTGGAGCCAATTGAGCTGGAGACCAGCACTAAGAAACCGGCGGAGCTGGGGACCACTACAGTGGAGCTAACTGAGCTGAGACCAGCACTAAGGAACCGGCGGAGCTGGGGACCACTACAGAGGAGCTAACTGAGCTGGAGACCAGCACTAAGAAACCGGCGGAGCTGGGGACCACTACAGAGGAGCTAACTGAGCTGGAGACCAGCACTAAGGAACCGGCGGAGCTGGGGACCACTACAGAGGAGCTAACAGAGCTGGAGACCAGCACTAAGAAACCGGCGGAGCTGGGGACCACTACAGAGGAGCTAACAGAGCTGGAGACCAGCACTAAGAAACCTGGGGACCACTACAGAGGAGCTAACAGAGCTGGAGACCAGCACTAAGAAACCGGCGGAGCTGGCGACCACTACAGAGGAGCTAACTAAGAAACCGGCGGAGCTGGGGCCAGCACTAAGAAACCGGCGGAGCTGGGGACCACTACAAAGGAGCTAACTGAGCTGGAGACCAGCACTAAGAAACCGGCGGAGCTGGGGACCACTACAGAGGAGCCAACGGAGCTGGAGACCAGCACTAAGGAACCGGCGGAGCTGGGGACCACTACATACCCCTTTTCCACCAAGGCAGAGCTGGTGCTGGTTCTGGGCCAGAGCCTAGTTTCAAATTGGTTCTTTGCTTTTCCACACAAATAAACCTGGCTCTGGGCCAAGAAAACGGGTTCCAACTCAGCACCAACTTTGAGCTGGTCTAGAGATAAGAACCGGTTACGTCAGGTGTTGGGTAACCATAGTAACGTTCAAAACAAAAACTTCGGGACGCCATTTTCAGAACACCGGTCAGCTGTTAAAGACAGTTAGCTTTAGGGATGGACGGAAAACCAAAACAACCGTGGTCTGTGGAGGAAACGAACTGTTTGCTGGCTTTAATAATAATAGTCAAAACATGCAAGATAATTACCTTTCTTTTTGAACGTATCCTCTGTCCATAGCGGTCAAGATGAGCTGTCAATGCGCGTTTTTAAATTCTAGTGTTAATTTGTAAAGCCAGGAGCAAGAGTATTGATATATAGTCCATTTCTGTTATGGTTGACATGACGCATTGCTAGGACAACGGGGGTAGCCCTACTCTGGCTCTACAGTCTGTGGAAAATCGAGCTGGTTCTTAGATAGTTCTTAGATAGAACCAGCACCGAACTGCTATAAGCACCAGCCCAGAACCAGCACCAGCTCTGCCTTGGTGGAAAAGGGGTAACAGAGGAGCTAACAGAGCTGGAGACCAGCACTAAGAAACCGGCGGAGCTGGGGACCACTACAGAGGAGCTAACAGAGCTGTAGACCAGCACTAAGAAACCGGCGGAGCTGGGGACCACTACAGAGGAGCTAACTAAGAAACCGGCGGAGCTGGGGACCAGCACTAAGAAACCGGCGGAGCTGGGGACTACTACAGAGGAGCTAACTGAGCCGGAGACCAGCACTAAGAAACCGGCGGAGCTGAGGACCACTATAGAGGAGCTAACTGAGCCGGAGACCAGCACTAAGGAACTGGTGGAGCTGGGAACCACTACAGTGGAGCCAATTGAGCTGGAGACCAGCACTAAGAAACCGGCGGAGCTGGGGACCACTACAGAGGAGCTAACTAAGAAACCGGCGGAGCTGGGGACCAGCACTAAGAAACCGGCGGAGCTGGGGACTACTACAGAGGAGCTAACTGAGCCGGAGACCAGCACTAAGAAACCGGCGGAGCTGAGGACCACTATAGAGGAGCTAACTGAGCCGGAGACCAGCACTAAGGAACTGGTGGAGCTGGGAACCACTACAGTGGAGCCAATTGAGCTGGAGACCAGCACTAAGAAACCGGCGGAGCTAGGGACCATTACAGAGGAGCTAACTGAGCTGGAGACCAGCACTAAGGAACCGGCGGAGCTGGGGACCACTACAGAGGAGCCAATGGAGCTGGAGACCAGCACTAAGAAACCGGCGGAGCTGGGGACCACTACAGAGGAGCTAACTAAGAAACCGGCGGAGCTGGGGACCAGCACTAAGAAACCGGCGGAGCTGGGGACTACTACAGAGGAGCTAACTGAGCCGGAGACCAGCACTAAGAAACCGGCGGAGCTGAGGACCACTATAGAGGAGCTAACTGAGCCGGAGACCAGCACTAAGGAACTGGTGGAGCTGGGAACCACTACAGTGGAGCCAATTGAGCTGGAGACCAGCACTAAGAAACCGGCGGAGCTAGGGACCATTACAGAGGAGCTAACTGAGCTGGAGACCAGCACTAAGGAACCGGCGGAGCTGGGGACCACTACAGAGGAGCCAATTGAGCCGGAGACCAGCACTAAGAAACCGGCGGAGCTGGGGACCACTACAGAGGAGCAAACGGAGCTGGAGACCAGCACTAAGGAACCAGCGGAGCTGGGGACCACTACAGAGGAGCTAACTGAGCCGGAGACCAGCACTAAGGAACCGGCAGAGCTGGGGACCACTACAGAGGAGCCAATTGAGCTGAAGACCAGCACTAAGGAACTGGCGGAGCTGGGGACCACTACAGAGGAGCTAACAGAGCTGGAGACCAGCACTAAGGAACCGGCGGAGCTGGGGGCCACTACAGAGGAGCCAATTGAGCCGGAGACCAGCACTAAGGAACCGGCAGAGTTGGGGGCCACTACAGAGGAGCTAACTGAGCCGGAGACCAGCACTAAGAAACCGGCGGAGCTGGGGACCACTACAGTGGAGCCAATTGAGCTGAAGACCAGCACTAAGGAACCGGCGGAGCTGGGGACCACTACAGAGGAGCTAACAGAGCTGGAGACCAGCACTAAGGAACCGGCAGAGCTGGGGACCAGCACTAAGGAACCGGCAGAGCTGGGGACCACTACAGAGGAGCTAACTGTGCCGGAGACCAGCACAAAGGACCCGGCAGAGCTAGGGACCAGCTCTAAGGAACCGGCAGAGCTGGGGACCACTACAGAGGAGCTAACAGAGCTGGAGACCAGCACTAAGAAACCGGCGGAGCTGGGGACCACTACAGAGGAGCCAACGGAGCTGGAGACCAGCACTAAGGAACCGGCGAAGCTGGGGACCACTACAGAGGAGCTAACTGAGCCGGAGACCAGCACTAAGGAACCGGTGGAGCTGGGGACCAGCACTAAGGAACCGGCGGAGCTGGGGACCACTACAGAGGAGCTAACTGAGCCGGAGACCAGCACTAAGGAACCGGCAGAGCTGGGGACCACTACAGAGGAGCAAACGGAGCTGGAGCCTCCCACGGTGGTGCCGACGGAGCTGGTATAAGAAATTGCAGTCTGCCTTGACCCAGATTCCACTCCAAAGTATATTTTAGCAAGCAAGCAACTTGATTTAAATAGCACATTTTTAAACAACAGACGTTTCCCCAAAGTGCTTTACAAAAATGATGACATTAAAATCATATGACAAAACAAACATAACTTATTCAAAAGCTAAAGAAAATGCATACGTTTTTAAATAAGACTTAAAAGTAGCAATTGATGGAGATGACCACTATTCCAGACTTTGGGACCTACCACAGAAAAAGCACAATCTCCTTTTGATTTTAAATGACAACGAGGGACCTTTAAACGCTGTTAATCTGAGGTCTTGAGAACTCTAGAAGGAGAGTAGGGAATAATAAGATCACTGATGTACTAGGAGGAAAGGCCTGATAGCGACATTTAGACAAACAGGAAAACTTTACAATCAATCCTGAATTTAACATGAAGCCAATATAAGGATTGCAGTACAGGGGTGATATAGTCTCTCTTTCTCACCCCCGTTAAAAGCCTTGCTGCTGCATTTTGCACTAACTGTAGGGAGACTAACATAGTCTAGGGAGACCAATATATAAAGAATTACAATAGTCAATCTTTGATGAGATAAAAGAGTAAACCACAATTTCCAAATCCTTACTTGATAGAAAATGTTTTTCTTTAGCAATTGGTCTCAGGTTAAAAAAGCTACCGTTAACAATGGCACCAATCTGTTTATTAAAATATAGTGATGAGTCCTGTTTAACTGTAACAGCATAAAATGTTTGAGATTAGGATTGTAGGAGCCAAATGTAATTTGATCCACCACTAGATGGCGGTGTGCACCAGTGGTGCAGGTGAAAGCCACACCTATTCCATCACATGGTATTTAAACTCCTAAATTGGGTTGAATCAGAAAGGGACAGGTGGCGGGAATATAAGGTTCTTACCATAGAACCAGTGCATTGTAAACTCTGTACACATGCGTCTCATTAAATGGACAACAAACTGTTCAAACAGATACCGTTGTGTGCATTGTTTTAACTATTCGTTAAGAAGACCTTATAACCTTTCCTGGGCTTAGAGAAAAGCCACTACAAGGTGCATTGTGTACTTTTCCACTACTATGCTGTAATAAACTCAATTTTTGAAATCTATATGACATCCACATAATTTTTTCTTACACTGGAGACCACGGTGGATGAGCTGACGGAGCTGGAGACCATGGCAGAGCAGAGACAAAGCAGACAAACCTCCTTGGCCTCTATAGCGGAGCTGAGAGGGGCACAGGGAGTTCAGAGTCGGCCTCCATGGCCATAACAATGCCGTCAGAGGTTGCAGGAGGTTTAGAGTCGACCTCTTTAGCCGTGGCGGACACCGTCACCTCGGGAGAAGTGTGTGTGGCCCAGACACACAAAACTGCGTTTGCCATCACTGGGAGCTCACAGAGAGTGCTGGGACCACCAGGCAGGTGAGCGTTGAGACCACTGTGCTGGGGAATGCTGAAACCCATGGTGGGCCAAGCTCCAGGGCCACTGGAGCTTGAGGCACATAACCCCCTCAAAACATGTTTTAGGGGAAGGGTCTTCCTCCACCTCCCCAGTCAAAGTGCTCGCTCCACAAAATGTCACTCGAGGACCAAAACGGTAAAGTTGTCATCTTAAAGGTTCATTGAATCCAGAATGGTAAAATGAAATGAGGGAACTGTTCAGAAAGTGAGTATTGCAGGAGTCCAAAAACTCACGGCTGTGGTCCTCGAGGGAGCGCTCGCCCTGGTGCAGAAGGATGAGCTGAATAGTGATTGGACGGTTGATACTGGGGCAGTTTTCAAAGCACTATTGTATCACACACTGTACCGATGCTTGTATCGTAATGACAATACCACATGATTTATGCAACAAAATGCAGCAAACATTGACTGACAAGGAAAAAAGGAAACACAAGGGCTATATATACACGCTAACAATAAACATAACACAAGACTAATAAAAAAGAAAACTCCAAGGATCTAGAACGCTGCCCTGAAGACGATTCTCTAGAACAGCGTTTCTCAACTCTGTGAAGGTGAAGACATTGAGTGGCAATGTAAAATTAAGTAATTACAAGTAATTAAGTCATCAGGGATTACACTCTTTATGACTACTGAAATTTCATGATTTTTCCATGTCATTTGTGATTAGATTATAGAGCTTGACATAATTCATTATTTTTATGAATCCTTGTTGTAAATATGAATTTGCATGGGAAACCTGGCTCTTCAATTTCATTTATTTGAGGGACAAATTCAAATGTTGGTCAGCTTATATCTTGGTTTCTAGTTGCTTCAGCTAATTTTAATGCTTTGTTGTTACTCATTTTAAGTCATTTTATATTATCTTGTGGCCCGTTGCTGGAGAACCACTACTCTAGATCTTCCCTTAGTTCCTGATCTTATTTGGGTTTGTCCCCGTAACAGCCTCTCCACACCACCAGAGGGACCTCTCACACAACATCACTTGTGTGATCCTGCTAATGTTCATGGTGTTTGATCACTGATGTAAAAAGAGTGTTAGATACTGCAAATCAAACGACAAATGAGAAGATGAAATGCAGAAGTGTAGAATTGAGCTTAATAGCAAACGCTGGTGTTGAGAGTGCAGTGAAACTCACGTGACGTTAAACTTGAGCAGCTGGACGGCCAGACTCTCACAGAAGCCCTCTATGGCGAACTTTGACGCGGAGTAGACGTCATTAAACGCCACACCTGTGAAGAGCAACCCACAACACCATGGTTTAAAAACTTTTGAGTTGTGAATGTTGTGTACACTGATGATGTCTGTCATTCAGAAGATCATCTGTCTTCATCCACATGAAAGGTAAGAGATCTTCTGCTGTTCTTCAAGGAGAAATATACAGTCTAACCAAAATTTATTCAGACACCTTCAACATTTCTCACATTATCACAGTTTATTCACTATAGTTTAGAAAATGGTAATACATTTGACAAGATCTCAGAGTTGAATCAGTTGATATTTCAATGGTTTTGTCCAGACTTTCTCACACATGAATTATGTTGAATAGCTGTTAAATTTAACTACACACTTAGATAATACCAGTTTAGCTCAACCAGTTACCCAGCAATGCATTAGCAATTAAAGAAAAAACACTTCAGCAAAATTTGGTCAGTTTAAAGTGTCTGAATCATTTTTGGTCGAAAATTTTTATACATTTTACTAGTAGTCGCTGTATGAAGAATTTTTGGGTATAATATGTTACAGTTTATTTTATTTTGCTCTCCTCACTTAAATAAATGAACTATAGTGTCCTGCACACACTAGTAAAAAAAAAAATCTGGTGTCTGAATAATTTTTGGTTTGACTGTACGTGTGTCTAACTTATCAGGACAATAATCCTCAAGTAGAGGAAGTACCTAAGGAAGAACTCTTAAATGCAAATAAATGCAGTGAAGTGAATAAACAGCCAGTGTTTACCCTGCAGGCCCATCACACTGCTGATGACGACGATGTGTCCAGAGCGTCTCCTCTTCATGTCGGGCATGATCTCTTTAATCATGCGAACCGCACCGTAGAAATTGGTCTCGAACACCTTCATCATGTCCTCCAGACTGAGCCCCTCCACCGGCCCCACCAGACCGACACCAGCGTTATTAACTGCACACACGGATCACGGGCACCTCACTACTCGTGTCAGTGGATTTATGGCCTGTTCACACCAACACCAATATTCGGCACGAAATGTCCATCTGATTTTTTGCATGCGATTTATATGGATGCTTGTTTCTGCTACGGATTAAAAAAATGTAAAAAGGCAACTGCGACTTTTTTTTCTCGCAATTCCAAATGTTTAGCCATGTTTCCATCCTCTTGTCAATCCTATTATCTGAAGTTCGGTAAAAAAAACTCTGAATAAAGCTGGTGAAAGTGTGTTTCCATCCAACAGCTTTAAAGCGAATAAAAACCTGTGTGTAATGACGTCACATGCTGATTTGCGATTAAATTGCTATATCGAATTGATTTAAGACATTTTAAGGCGTTTCCATTCATGTTCTCACCGAATTGCACAACATTCAAGCAAACATTTGCGAACAAAGTTTTGCTGGACAAAATGGATTGCGCCGTAATAACGTTTCCATCCGCGTTTATCGCATAAGCCGTATATCCATCAAGATAAAATCCCATGAGACCGAACGCATTTCATTTGAGTCGATAGTCATGAAATTCAATGGAATTTTACTGTTTCCATAAGGCATTTTTCAGTCGATATCACTTAATGCGGATAAAAACGTGTGGATGGAAACGTAGCTAGTATCTCGCAATCCTGAATTCATGTCTAAACTTAGAATTATGAGAAAAAAAGTCATACTTGTGTAATAATGTAATATAACTGGTGTAGAAATAAAGTAATATAAACTCACAATTGCGTGAAACGAAAGTCAGAATTGTTAGATAAAAAGTCGCAATTGCCTTGTTTATAATGATTTCTCTGTTTAAACCAATGAAAGATAAATGAAAATACAATTTCAGTATTTGACAGTAGGTGGCGCTTATGGAAAAGCATAAATACAGTAATGCAGTATAATATATTCTGTTTGATTAACAAGATGCTAATATACACAATTATTTAATTTTTTGTTAATATTTTTAGATTCTTTCCCTTTAGTAGAATTTAAGTTGTTTAAACCTTTCTACCTTTATAAAATGTGACTTAAACTTTTCTCAGAAAGATATACGGTACTTCTTTATTTTTATGACAGTAACCATCCTGTTGAACTTAATATTCATGTCTTTGTTTTGCATTGCTAATGTTTTATTGATAAAACTACATTTCTCAATACTTTGCCAATATTAGATTAAATTGAAATCTCATAAGTAATAATAATAACTTAAGAGTAAAAGATTTCTTAAAGAATATGATATTATCTTTCTTACTGATTGAGTTTTCTTTCTCTTTTATGGTTGTCCTGTTTTTGTTTTGTCTTTGCTATAAATAAATGAAACTCAGTAAAAGAAAATGTCGTATTGACAGAATGTGAAGTTTACGTCAGTCGAAACAGATTCACTAACAGGCATTCATTCAAATTAAAATGTTTATTGCAGAAAAAAATGTTCTTGGTGTGAACAGGCCTTTAGATTGCTCTGTCATTGCCACATCATTCTTCTTAATTACTTGACTGATGTTTCATCCCTTTATTTACTCTATTTGACTTGTTCTCTTTCCTCCCTTTTTTTACTCTATTTGACTTGTTCTCTTTCATCCCTTCATTTACTCTATTTGACTTGTTCTCTTTCATCCCTTTATTTACTCTATTTGACTTGTTCTCTTTCATCCCTTTATTTACTCTATTTGACTTGTTCTCTTTCCTCCCTTTATTTACTCTATTTGACTTGTTCTCTTTCCTCCCTTTATTTACTCTATTTGACTTGTTCTCTTTCCTCCCTTTATTTACTCTATTTGACTTGTTCTCTTTCATCCCTTTATTTACTCTATTTGACTTGTTCTCTTTCCTCCCTTTATTTACTCTATTTGACTTGTTCTCTTTCCTCCCTTTATTTACTCTATTTGACTTGTTCTCTTTCCTCCCTTTATTTACTCTATTTGACTTGTTCTCTTTCCTCCCTTTATTTACTCTATTTGACTTGTTCTCTTTCCTCCCTTTATTTACTCTATTTGACTTGTTCTCTTTCCTCCCTTTATTTACTCTATTTGACTTGTTCTCTTTCCTCCCTTTATTTACTCTATTTGACTTGTTCTCTTTCCTCCCTTTATTTACTCTATTTGACTTGTTCTCTTTCATCCCTTTATTTACTCTATTTGACTTGTTCTCTTTCATCCCTTTATTTACTCTATTTGACTTGTTCTCTTTCCTCCCTTTATTTACTCTATTTGACTTGTTCTCTTTCATCCCTTTATTTACTCTATTTACATTTACATTTACATTACATTTAGTCATTTAGCAGACGCTTTTATCCAAAGCAACTTACAACTGAGGACAAAACCAAGCGAGTCATCGTGAAAAGGCAAAAAACAACGCAAGAAGTGCTCAAAGTACAAAGTTCACACATAGCTCGGAGTAGTATAAGCCAAGCAAGGGAGGATTTAAGGGAAGGGGAAGGTATTTTTTTTTTTTTGTTATGTTAAGTGCTCCCAGAAGAGATGAGTTTTCAGTTGTCTTTTGAATGCTGTCAGGGATTCTGCATTCCGGATGTCGGTGGGCAGATCATTCCACCAGCATGGAACCGTGAATGAGAAAGTTCTGGAGAGTGATTTTGTGGCTCGCTGTGATGGTACCACGAGCCGCCGCTCATTGACCGATCGTAGGCTTCTGGTAGGGATGTAGACTTGTAATAGCGAGTGAAAGTAGGAGGGAGCTGAACCTGTGGTCAATCTGTAAGCAAGCGTCAACACCTTGAACTTAATGCGAGCAGCGAGTGGTAGCCAGTGCAGAGAGATGAACAGAGGAGTGACGTGGGCCCTTTTGGGCTCGTTGAAGACAAGACGAGCTGCAGCATTCTGGATCATTTGTAGAGGTTTTGTTGCATATGATGGAAGTCCAGCCAGAAGAGCATTGCAGTAATCAAGCCTAGAGATGACCAGGGCCTGGACAAGAAGTTGTGTTGCATGCTCAGTTAGAAAAGGCCTGATTTTCCTGATGTTGTGCATAGCAAACCTGCATGATCGAGCTGTCTTTGTAATGTGGTCGGTGAAGGTCAGCTGATCATCAAAGATTACTCCAAGATTTCTGACTGACCTTGATGGGGTGATTGAGGAAGAGTCTAGCTGGATAGTGAAGTCGTGCTGTGGAGACTGATTAGCAGGGAGGACGAGAAGCTCAGTCTTTGCCAGGTTGAGCTGCAGGTGATGTTCCTTCATCCATGCCGAGATGTCCGCCAGACAGCTTGAGATCCGTGCCGTTACTGTGGGATCATCTGGTTGAAATGAGAGGTAGAGCTGGGTGTCATCAGCATAGCAATGGTAAGAGAAACCATGTGCCTGTATGATGGGTCCCAATGGTGTGGTGTAGATACAGAAGAGGAGCGGTCCAAGAACTGAACCCTGAGGAACCCCTGTGGTCAGTTGATGTGTTTTGGATACCTCGCCTCTCCATGTGACCCTGAAGGACCTACCTGTGAGATAGGACTCAAACCAGTGGAGGGCAGTTCCAGTGATGCCCAGTGATGAGAGGGCGGACAAGAGGATTTGATGATTCACAGTGTCGAAGGCAGCAGACAGGTCCAGGAGAATGAGAACTGATGATTTGGAGGCAGCTTTTGCGATCCGCAGGGCTTCTGTGACCGACAGTAATGCAGTCTCGGTAGAATGTCCTTTCTTGAAGCCAGATTGGTTGACATCCAGCTGGCTGTTCAGAGACAGGAAGGATGATACTTGGTTAAAAGCAACTCGTTCAAGTATTTTCGCAATGAATGGTAGGAGAGAGACAGGTCTGTAATTCTCTAGAAGTGATGTGTTTGATGTTGGTTTTTTAAGCAGTGGAGTTACCCGAGCCTGCTTAAATGCTGTAGGGAAAATGCCAGTGTGGAGGGATGAGTTTATAATGTGTGTAAGAGCTGGTAGAAGTGTGGGAGAGATGGCTTGTAGAAGGTGTGAGGGGATGGGATCAAGAGGGCAGGTGGTAGGATGACTGGAGAGGAGAAGTTTGGATACTTCTTCCTCGGTTAGTGGAGAGAAGGAGGAGAGAAGGTTATTGGCTGTGGGAGAGGTTAGTCTGGGTTCCTGTGTGTGTGAATCTGAAAACTGACTGCTGATAGTTGTAGTTTTGTCAGTGAAGAAGTTAGAAAAATCATCAGCAGTTAGTGAGGAGGTGGGTGGTGGTGGAGGTGGACAGAGGAGAGAGTTGAATGTCTTGAACAGTGTTCGTGTGTTAGAGGCACTGTTGATCTTGTTGTGGAAATATGAAGATTTTGCGGTGTGAACATCAACAGAAAAGGCAGAGAGCAGAGATTGATACCTACTGAGGTCAGATGTGTCTTTTGATTTGCGCCATTTCCTCTCCGCTGCCCTGAGCTTGGTCCGGTGTTCACGAAGAACCTCAGATAACCAGGGGTTAGAGGGAGTGGCGCGTGCTGGCCTAGAGGAGAGAGGGCAGATATTGTCTAAAGAAGAGGTTAGTATGGAGCATAAAGTATCTGTCGCAGCGTTCACATCCAGTGATGAGAAATGCGAGGGTGAGGGAAGAGAGGATGACACAGCAGAGGAAAGATGGGACGGAGAAAGTGAGCGCAGGTTTCGTCTGAAAGTAAATGGTGGGGAGGTTGCTGGAGCATGGGTAGTGAGTTGTAGATTGAAAGTAATGAGGAAATGATCTGAAACGTGGAGAGGTTTCACCAAAATGTTGTCAGTGGTACAGTTGCGTGTGTAAACCAGGTCCAGTTGGTTGCCTGACTTGTGAGTACCGGAGGTGATGAGCCGTGTGAGATCGAAAGAAGCTAGGAGAGAGCTGAAGTCAGTTGCATATGGTTTTGCTAGGTGAATGTTGAAATCGCCAAAGACTACAAGTGGAGTGCTATCATCAGGGAAAGAGGACAGCAGCACATCTAGCTCCTCTACAAAGCTTCCCAGTTGACCTGGGGGGCGATAAATGAGTACAATATGGATCTTAGTGGGAGTTGTAAGTGTAATAGCATGATATTCAAATGAGGTGTTATTGCATAGAGAAGAGAGAGTTGAGTATTTCCAATTGTTAGAAATGAGAAGACCAGTGCCCCCAGCCCTCCCCGACTGGCGAGGGGTGTGAGAGAAAGAGTAGTTGTTAGAGAGAGCAGCAGGGGTTGCTGAGTCTTCTGGACGGATCCAGGTCTCAGTCAAGCCCAAGA
The DNA here is from genome assembly GCA_036326025.1 of Chrosomus eos. Taxonomy (NCBI): domain Eukaryota; kingdom Metazoa; phylum Chordata; class Actinopteri; order Cypriniformes; family Leuciscidae; genus Chrosomus; species Chrosomus eos. The sequence goes on from JAZAVI010000052.1 coordinate 417,991, forward strand.
TATTAAGAGTAGAATGAGATGCAAAGGCTGGAATGAAGTCAGCTTTATTGACTGCTGATTGACAATTCCATAGACCCATAGAAAGAGTGAGAGGTGAGTGTGAGGATAAGAGAAAAGGGCGCAGGTTAGCAGTATTGCGCTGCCTTCTGTGTGCAGTGAGAGAGCGTTGTCGAGAGACAACAGGAATGTATTGAAAGCACATAATAATAATGGGGAATAAGATAAGGGTAGGAGAGAAAGGGTGAAGAAGATACTTTAGTTGCCTTACAGGTGTCCTTGCTCGGTGGTGTCGCGCAGGTAGAGTCGATGTCTTTACCCGAGTCGGTCTTCACACGAGGAGGCTGAATGCTTCCGCTGACGCTTCCGCGACAGCGCACACACTACATAGATATAATGCTTACAATCAGCACAGCAAAAGCAAGTATCCTGATAATGGGCCGAATCGAAACTAGCTGTTGAACAGCGCTACTTAAGTGCTACAATAAAATACAGACTACAACCCTTCAAGACGCACGGCAAATATTCAAAATAGGTTGCGTCTAATTAAAATACAGATATTTAGTGAAGACAAAAATTATAAATAAGCCAAGATTCGAAAATAGCCCTACCTGTTTGACAAATAGTAAACAGAGCAACAGGAGAACTAGGTATTAAGAAATAAACAACTCACGCGCTCTTGCCGTTCTCACAGAGTGACTGCTAGCTTGTTCTGGCTCTCTTTCTGAATTTACTCTGGTTTTATATCTGCTTAAATAGCCCTTGCTATTAGCACAGCAAAAGCAAGTATCCTGATAATGGGCCGAATCGAAACTAGCTGTTGAACAGCGCTACTTAAGTGCTACAATAAAATACAGACTACAACCCTTCAAGACGCACGGCAAATATTCAAAATAGGTTGCGTATTTGACTTGTTCTCTTTCCTCCCTTTATTTACTCTATTTGACTTGTTCTCTTTCCTCCCTTTATTTACTCTATTTGACTTGTTCTCTTTCATCCCTTTATTTACTCTATTTGACTTGTTCTCTTTCCTCCCTTTATTTACTCTATTTGACTTGTTCTCTTTCATCCCTTCATTTACTCTATTTGACTTGTTCTCTTTCATCCCTTTATTTACTCTATTTGACTTGTTCTCTTTCATCCCTTTATTTACTCTATTTGACTTGTTCTCTTTCCTCCCTTTATTTACTCTATTTGACTTGTTCTCTTTCATCCCTTTATTTACTCTATTTGACTTGTTCTCTTTCAGCAGTATTTCTCACAGATAACCTGCAAACTACAGATTCACGAGTGAGTCTTGATTCAACAGCAGTGTAAGTATGAACCAGTTCACTGATGATTCAGGGTTCATTACTAACAGTATTTCTGTTCTTTTGCAGACAGTGGCGTGTGTAACTGTGTTTCAGACAGATAAACACTGGATGAAGCTCAAGGTTGCAAATAGAAACTGATGCTCAGATTAACAGTGAACCTAAAGGCTAATTTTATCTGCTTAGTCTAAATCTGTCATGTAAACACTAAGCACGGATGAACACAATCCACCCGAGATGAGGCTGTGTGTGTGTGTGTGTGTGTGTGTGTGTGTGTGTGTGTGTGTGTGTGTGTGTGTGTGTGTGTGTGTGTTGTGTGTGTGTGTGTGTGTCTCACTCAGTATGTCTATATGTCGATCTTTGACGCTGTCGACACACTGTTTGACAGATTCATCACTGCAGACGTCCAGCGTGAGCAGAGACAGAGTTCGTCCGTACGCGTCTCCAGCCTCTTCAACCAACTTATCCTTCCGCTTCAGATCCCGCATCGTAGCTATGACTGAACACACACACGGAGAGAGAGAGGACTAGTTACTGAACACACACACACATGAACATAAGACGAGTGAATGAGTTCAACATCCAATGATGACTGAATAGATTTAGACATGCAGCTCATATCCATCTGTCACTGGTGATTCATAAAGCTCATAATCACGCCAATGTCATGGTGTAACGTGTGTGTGTGTGAGTGAGTGAGTGAGTGAGTGAGTGAGTGAGTGAGTGAGTGAGTGAGTGAGTGAGTGAGTGAGTGAGTGAGTGAGTGAGTGAGTGAGTGAGTGAGTGAGTGAGTGAGAGAGAGAGAGAGAGAGAGAGAGAGAGGAGAGAGAGAGAGAGAGAGAGAGAGTGAGTGTGTGTGTTCTGTACAGGATGAAGAATATCTGCGTGAAGACTAAAAGCACCAGAGATCAGTGCTGTCATTACTGTCATGCCATTAAAGCACTAAAGGCTAAGCAGGGATAGAAGCCAGATCAGCACATACACACACACTGATTAAAAACTGCTTCCCTGCACACACATGCTCTTTAATATGCCCCCCCCCCCACACACTCACACTATTTTGTTATTATTTTTTAATTATATTTTATTTTTATATTTTCAGTTTTCTTTTCAGTTTTACTTTAACTTTTAGTGAGTTTGTTTTTGTAATTTTCATTATTTTTATTTGTTTTTTATATATATATACATTTCTAAACTTTCATTTATTTCGCACATAAGCTTATTTTAGTTATTTTTAGTTCTCGTTTTTATTTAAGTGTTTTAAGTTTTTTGTACATTATGTATATTTTATTTTATTTCTTCAGCTTTATTTCAATTAGCCTAATGAAAGCGATTTTTAATAGTTTACAATAACAACATTTGATCTCATTCAAACTCTCGCATTCTTGCATTTTATTTCTGTATCTGTATTGTTGTTGTACTGTTTTTTAATAAATATTTGCATGTACATACTGTATATTTATGCAAAATTTATATTATATATAAATATTGTATATATAAATAACACTTTTTTCCTAAATATATACATGCACAGTACACACATGTAAACGCAAACTTATATCATTACCCAGCACTAGAAAAAAGTAATCAAATATTTTTCAAAGTTATTAGCATGGGTACATATTACTACATCATCTGAACATTAACATCTTTACATATTCCAGGTAGATCATTAATATAAAGTGAAAATAATAACGGTCCCAAGACGGAGCCTTGTTGAACCCCCTGGAGGCAAGCAATGTTGTTTTCGTCAACGATGACGATAACGAAATGATTTCGTTGACACACTTTTTTTGGAGGAACACTCCACCGTTTTTTGAAATAGGGCTTATTCACATTCTTTCCTACATTTAGATAGGTGTGCAAATGCATTTTTGTCTCAGTGCATGCATTGTTTTAGTTTGACAGGGTCGGCGCTAGCTTAGCTTAGCACAATGAATGGAATCCTTTGTTGCCAGCTAGCATGTCCTGAGTAAAAGTGATAATTTTTTTTTTTTTAAAACACGTAATTTCTTCTTGTGGCCTGTGTATTCACGAGTACAAATAGCGATGCAGATTAACACTAGGGGATTTCCTAGGCAGATATTGACTTGGGACTATATTAGGGGGAAGCACAATCAATATAGTCCCAAGTCAATATCTGCCTAGGAAATCTCACTCACGCCTAGTGTTAATCTAAATGTAGGAAAGAATGTGAATAAGCCCTATTTCAAAAAACGGTGGAGTGTTCCTTTAAGTCATTCTCTTAACTCCAAGTCCTCCAGAGTCGCGGTCAAAGCCGATTCGAAAGACCGCTGCATCTTCATTGTTTTCAAGTAGCAGGGAAATCACCTATGGAAATCACGCGGAACTGCGTCATGAACTGTGCCGTCATTGTGTTAAGCCCGCCCGCCGACTCTATACACGATGTGATTGGCCTGACCAGTTTTTGGTTTTTCCAGCTCAAAAGCCTATGGAGAGTTGCTAGACCACACTGGCGGCGAAATAATTTTCGCTGCCGCTAGGGTGCGTCTAGATTTCTAGGCTAGGTGGCGAAGCCAATAAACAGGCTTGGTGGTCGGAAACGACGAGATGATTTATGGACATACTTTCAGTTTCAGTAATCCAGCGGTTCTCAAAGTGTGGGGCGCGCCCCATTGGCCTGACAGGTCTCCTCCAAACGGGAGGAAATTTTCGGTTTTATGCCTTTATATCTTTATTCGTTCATGCCGAGTCCGCATCGTCAACTTCATCTTTGCAGCGACACCGAAAACACCAGTTTATTAATAAAAAATTAAATGTCTCCTTGCTATTTTTTTACACATTCATAATCATTACTTTTGCCGGTTCTTTGTTGCAAGCTTTATGTGTGCGGTCGTGCGCTTGAGTGCGTCTATAACGTTCATTATCCTGTATAGCCTATTTAAGGAATTGAATTAATATAAAGGGGCGATTTGTCCACTAATGGCTTAAATGAACAACTACTAGTCGACTAGAAAAAAAAACTTTAGTCGGGGGCAGCCCTTATTCCACATATTCTTGAACCAGCAGGCCATTCTGTGTTGAGCGCGCGACCCTGAGCTGAATGAGCGAGCGGAGGAATATTCAGAAATGCGCTCTCTCTCTCCGCTCACATGCTCTGATCGGAACAAATGAATATTACAATAATTAATCATTAGTTTATATCTTATACACTGCCCATGCACTACCCATCTTTTTAATCACATATCAAACACACTATGTTATCTATTTTATCTATTTTTTAAAAATAATTTAGAGCTGTGTGCATTCTTCTTCCCTTTGCCACATCATATCTCTGTGAGATGGGCTTTTCAGCTGATTCAGTGTCATTGAAAACAAAGTACAGATCTCAGCTGAACATTGAGAAATTGTGCAATGCAAACCAGGCTCATTGCAGCCACCAATGCAGGGATAAATAGACTTGACTTGCCAAATGGATTTCTATTATTTTCTTTTTTTTAACAGATTGCAAAGTGGCACTTTTATTTCTTTTCTATTTTTGAACCTGATACAAATTTTGACACAGCCGCACTTTTATTTTCTCTATTTTTTAACTTTTTTTTTTTTTACTAAAATTGACTAAAACTTGACTAAAACCTTTTTGCGTTTTCGTCGACTAAAACTTGACTAAAACTATTAAGTTTATAAGTGACTAAAATGGGACTAAAACTAAAAAGCATTTTCGTCCAAAAGACTAAGACTAAGACTAAAACCAAAAGGGCTGCCAAAAACAACACTGGAAGCAAGCAAGGTAAGAAGACTTTGAACACATTAATACACACTGTTTCCTATTTAAAATATATGATTTTATCCAAAGTATTGCTGCCTCTGAAAAATGTAAATTTGTTAGTTTAGATAAAAGCATCTGATGGTCAACCATGTCTTTCTTTAGATGTAAAAAGGACAGCACCAACACACACACTCTTATCTAATAGGCATTTGACTTTCTCAACAAACAAACATTTAGCTGATTCTGTTGAAATTGCATTGGATGTAAAGAAGTAAAACCATTATTTAGATGATTCTGCTACCTTAGATATAATCGGAAGGATGCTGATTAGCATATAATTATTCAAATGTGATTGCTTCGCTAAAGGACAAATTTACCGTGTGTGTAATTGGGCGTACTAAAGGATCTTTATTTGATTTTAACATTTTGTAAAGCCCATAGCCCTTTGCTTTAGCTTTTTAATGCATCAATAATATTAGCTACTTCTAATTCAGTTACTTCCTCTACTTGAAAAATATGTCTTAGCACTTAATAGGTCCATAAGTAATTTCTTAATCCCCTTCTAAAGAACAACTCAAACACTTCTTTAACTTTTCCCAAAAAATAATCACAACCTCTCTCTATGTCCCCACTTCAATCCAATCTATCTCTGTCAAAGCTATTCCAAGATTTTGTTGCTGATTTTAGCGATTATATTATGATAAGCAGTGGTTTGAATTTAAAAGCGTTGTTTTTAAAGATTTCATGGATAGAAAATAACATTATGATCAGCCCTGTCAAAAGATCATAATGCTTTAACATTCTTTCAGGTTTATTTGTAAACGATAGATCTATTCCAGTTTCAGAACGAGAGGTTATTCTAGTGGGCTGTTCTGTCAGTTGTGTAAAATTAAAATAGTTGAAATCTGTTTTAATTTTCCCCATTAATCTCGGGTCCGGTCCGGTTCTTACCGTAGTATCGCTTGTTCTCGTCTCTCGCGAGCAGCACGGCGATGCCCATCCCGATCCCGGACGAGCAGCCGGTGATCAGCACCACTTTCTGGCCCTCCGTTGCCATGGTTTCAGCAAAAGACCAGAAGATATCATAAGATCAGCAGTGCAAGAGATGGCGAGCGCGCGCAGTCACGGGAACGCGCGAGATTCTGTCAGCTCACAGCGCCTTTATAAACCACACTCATGAAATCCTTCTACTTATAAACACTTTATATCTACACTTTACTGAAACAATCATATTTGAGACCCTGGATCTATAGCCGCGCGGGAACATATTTTATCAGGGGGTGCTGGGGGCGGGGCTTGATATGATGGTGCTGTGGTAGAGTGTTTTTAAACAAAATCCTAATATTAAAACAGTCCAAACAAGATGATTAACATAAATTAATAATAATAATAATTCATTACATTTATATAGCGCTTTTCTAGGCACTCAAAGCGCTTTACATAGAAGGGGGGGAATCTCCTCAACCACCATGGTGAATGGACCGATTTATGTGCGAACGCTCAGAACTCATCATAAATTTTACAAACACAGCACACAAATCTGCATCTTATGATCACTCAGGAGATTGCCGTGAAACGCAAGATCTCGAGGCGCGTTGAACTTTAACTTGAGCGCTGCGTTTTTATAACGCCATGTCGTGCGCGCGAGACGTGAACGCGCAACGTGCACACAGAAAAACTATGGAAAAGTGGCAGAGTGGAAGGGAAACACGTTCGTGAGCAGGCGCATCTGTACTTGTTCACCTATGTATGTCTAAATGAGTGTTAAATGAGTTCTGAGATGCTGATCCCCAACCAGCATATTCACACTCACTCCATGCGAGATATGAATATCTAGTTTTTATTTTTAAATTCGTAAAACTATATTCGACAACATATAAAACGTAATTATTTCGTCTAAAGAGTAATTGTATTAAGGTGGTGTTCTTAAATGATTGAAACAGCTGTCGGAAGCCCCGCTGCCATCACAAAACCAGTCACAAGTCGGACGGGTATATTTTGCATGGGTCAAAATGATCGATTTTCTATGGAAGCCCGTTTCCGCCACAATTGAGTAAAAAAAAAAAAGATTATTTAAGTCATAATAATGAGAAACTTTCTCATAATTATGACTTAGTATCTCATATTGAGAAACTTTCTCGTTATTATGACTTAACATCTCATAATAATGAGAAACTTTCTCGTAATTATGACTTAACATCTCATAATAATGAGAAACTTTCTCGAAATAATGACTTAATTTCTCGCACTTCTACGCATGCGCAAAGCAGGGAGTGCCACGCTAGCGACATCCGCTGGTCAAAGCCGTGTAAATGCAGTGCTCTGCATTTGTGATAAATGATCAGTATTTGAGACTGGCTTCCATACTAGATACACAAAATACAATTGAATAAAAGACTATCTAGTAGATAGTCTTTTATTCATTTGTATTTTGTGTATGAACAAGCAGCAACACAGAAAGGTTCATCTGGAAATCTGTGTACAAACATTTTCAAGCAGTTTTGTTTTTGTATAAGGGTGCGTTTCCACTGCGCTGCTTTTTCATTGTTTTTTTAGGCAAACGCGACCTAGACCGAGGTTGATATCTTAATTGATATCGTAGGCTATTGATATCTTCCAGATGAACCTGCACATCATATATCCTAGACGCATCCGCAAAACACGTGTTTCCATCGGTGTGCACAAGCAGGCGCCCTTCGTTACCATGGTAACCGTCCTGCTTCTGCATTTCACTCACACCTTTTCGTGGGCATGGAAAAGTATGGAAGATACTGATGATTTTGAATTGATGTTATTTATTGATGATGATACTACAAATTGCACGTAGTTCACACTGACTTTAATAAAGGCAACTGTTTTGCAGAGCGTGCCATGGTTGCTGTGATGCATTTACACGGCTTTGACCAGCGGATGTCGCTAGTGTGGCACTCCCTTCTGCTCCACTGCTTTACGCATGCGTAGAAGTGCGAGAAAATAAGTCATTATTACGAGAAAGTTACTCATTATTATGAGATGTTAAGTCATAATTACGAGAAAGTTTCTCAATATAATGAGATACTAAGTCGTAGGGGAGACCGGGGACAGTTGCAACAGGGGATGGTTGCAGTTGCAACATGCCATTTTTCTCCAGTCAGAAACAAGCTAGAGTAATGACACTCACACTGCACATGCTCAGTTGGATGCCCTGCCTTCCAGAGAAAAATCAAGGAGATTCCTGCAGCTGCTCCAGGATTTATTGACAAACTATTTTTGAGGAATAAAAGTATTTATTTTCTTGAGCTTTTTTTTTTTGTTAAACTGTTGTCACTGTTTTTGTGATTCAGCTCAAACTTATATGGTTTAAATGAGTGATGTGTTAACTTTAAGCTAGTATGGTTAGCATGTATCAAGGAAGCCTTGTTTAGCTAGCACATGAGGTTTATCATGGCTGACCGGAACGGGGACAGTTGCAACACAATAGATAAATAAATAATATATAATTATAAAAGTTTTTAAAAAATGTTTTACATGACAATAGGCTAAATAAAAGTTAATTGCCTCACAAATTGTTCCATTCTTCCTATGTTACTAAAAGCCTACCGTATTTTATATTAGTTTGAATATTTGACGTCTGCACATAAGGCCTACTTATCTAGACAAATCTATAATTGTCATCTAATCAAAGCTGATTAATAAATAACACTGTAATATTATTATAACTTACATTTTTGATAATAATCATTTTGCTAACACTGACATACACTCACCGGCCACTTTTTTTGGTACCCCATGCTAGTAACGGGTTGGACCCCCTTTTGCCTTCAGAACTGCCTCAATTCTTCGTGGCATAGATTCAACAAGGTGCTGGAAGCATTCCTCAGGGAGTTTGGTCCATATTGACATGATGGCATCACACAGTTGCCGCAGATTTGTCGGCTGCACATCCATGATGCGAATCTCCCGTTCCACCACATCCCAAAGATGCTCTATTGGATTGAGATCTGGTGACTGTGGAGGCCATTTGAGTACAGCGAACTCATTGTCATGTTCAAGAAACCAGTCTGAGATGATTCCAGCTTTATGACATGGCGCATTATCCTGCTGAAAGTAGCCATCAGAAGTTGGGTACATTGTGGTCATAAAGGGATGGACATGGTCAGCAACAATACTCAGGTAGGCTGTGGCGTTGCAACGATGCTCAATTGGTACCAAGGGGCCCAAAGAGTGCCAAGAAAATATTCCCCACACCATGACACCACCACCACCAGCCTGAACCGTTGATACAAGGCAGGATGGATCCATGCTTTCATGTTGTAGACGCCAAATTCTGACCCTACCATCCGAATGTCGCAGCAGAAATCGAGACTCATCAGACCAGGCAACGTTTTTCCAATCTTCTATTGTCCAATTTCGATGAGCTTGTGCAAATTGTAGCCTCAGTTTCCTGTTCTTAGCTGAAAGGAGTGGCACCCGGTGGGGTCTTCTGCTGCTGTAGCCCATCTGCCTCAAAGTTCGACGTACTGTGCGTTCAGAGATGCTCTTCTGCCCACCTTGGTTGTAACGGGTGGTTATTTGAGTCACTGTTGCCCTTCTATCAGCTCGAACCAGTCTGGCCATTCTCCTCTGACCTCTGGCATCAACAAGGCATTTCCGCCCACAGAACTGCCGCTCACTGGATGTTTTTTCTTTTTCGGACCATTCTCTGTAAACCCTAGAGATGGTTGTGCGTGAAAATCCCAGTAGATTAGCAGTTTCTGAAATACTCAGACCAGCCCTTCTGGCACCAACAATCATGCCACGTTCAAAGTCACTCAAATCACCTTTCTTCCCCATACTGATGCTCGGTTTGAACTGCAGGAGATTGTCTTGACCATGTCTACATGCCTAAATGCACTGAGTTGCCGCCATGTGATTGGCTGCTTAGAAATTAAGTGTTAACGAGCAGTTGGACAGGTGTACCTAATAAAGTGGCCGGTGAGTGTATATTGTAATATATTGTATTTGTAACATGTTGCAACTGTCCCCAAAACAATGTTGCAACTGTCCCCGGGCCCGGGGTCAGTTGCAACATCTGACTCCTTACATTCAAATGCAAATTGTGAAAAATGTAGATTCTGTAATTAACTTTAAATGGTTTAGACTATTAACAGATGTAAGATTATTGTATAAACAATTGGTTTGTCTAATCCAAACCGTCTCTGAGTAACAGAGCCAAATGCAAAAAGTGTTGCAACTGTCCCCGGTCTCCCCTAATTATGAGAAAGTTTCTCAATATAATGAGATACTAAGTCATAATAACGAGAAACTTTCCAAATATAATGAGATACTAAGTCATAATAACGAGAAACTTTCTCAATATAATGAGATAAGTCATAATTATGAGAAACTTTCTCATTATTATGACTTAGATAATCTTTTTTATTTACTCAAATGTGGC